>JAJIBD010026508.1:0-71965 GCA_021461705.1 Cryptotis parvus
AAAAAAAAAAAAGAAAATCAAATACCTAGGAATCAGTTTGACAGAATGTAAAGGATCTCTACAAAGAAAACTACAAAACGTTACCTCAGGAAATAAAGAAGACCTGAGGAAATGGAGACACATTCCCTGCTCATGGATGGAAGGATTAGCATTATCTAAATGGTTATACTCCTAAGAGCTTCATACAGATTCAATGTTGTCCCCTATAAAGATACCCATGATGTTCTTCAAAGAAATTGAACAAACACTCTGAAATTTGTATGGAATAAAAAAACTCCACGAATAGCTAAGGCAATCCTTGGGAAAAGAAGATGGAAGGTATCACTTTTCCCAACCTCAAGCTCTACTACAGAGCAGTTGTAATTAAGACAATGTGGTATTGGTATAGAGACAGACCTGTAGACCTATGGAATAGAACTGAGTATCCTGAAACACATTCTCAAATATACAACCACTTAATCTTGATAAAGGAGCAAAAAATATTAAGTGGAGCAAAGAAAGCCTCTTCAACAAATGGTGCTGGGAAAACTGGGCAGCTATGTGTAAAAAAATGAACTTAGACCTCCTTCTAACGCCATGCACAAAAAGTCAGATCAAAATGGATTCTAGATCTCAACATCAGACATGAATCTATAAGGTACATCGAAGAAAACATAGGAGAAACGCTCTACGACATCGAAACGAAAAGTATCTTTTAAAGACGACACACCACTGACCAAGCAAATGGAAGCAAAGATAAACAAATGGGATTATATAAAATTGAAAGCTTCTGCACCTCAAAAAGAACGGTGACCAAGATACAAAGACAACCCACAGAGTGGGAAAGGATATTCACCCAATACCCATCTGACAAGGGGTTAATATCCAGGATATATCAGGCACTGGTAGCACTCCACAAGAAAAAACAGCCAACCCCATCAAAAATGGGGAGAAGAAATGAACAGAAGCTTCCAAAAAAGAAGAAATTGAATGGCCAAAAGGCATATGAAAAAGTGCTCTTCATCTTTAATCATCAGGGAGATGCAAATCAAAACAACAATGAGGTACCATCTCACCCCACAGAGACTGGCACACACATCCAAAACAGCAAGAACAACCGGTGCTGGCGTGGATGTGGGGGAGAAAAGGGACTCTGATCCACTGTTGGTGGGAGTGCCGACTGGTCCAGCCCTTTTGGAAAACAATATGGGCATTCCTCCGAAAACTAGATATTGAGCTCCCATTTGATCCAGCAATAGCACTCCTGGGAATATACCCGAGAGACCGAAAAACACATAGCAGAAACACTATCTGTACTTCTTTATTCATCTCTGCGCTATTCACTCTAGCTAGAATCTGGAAACAACCTAAATGCCCGAGAACAGAGGGACTGGCTAAAGAAACTGTGGTTCATCTACACTATGGAATACTATGCAGCTGTCAGAAAAGATGAAATTATGAAATTTACCTGCAAATGGATGGACATGGAGACTATCATGCTGAGTGAAATTAGTCAGAAGGAAAAGGACAGATATAGAATGACTGCATTCATTAATAGGACATAAATAGATACCAGTGTTTTACTAAATAAGTGGGAAATGGTAATGGCAGATTAAAACTCACCATTGAATATACACAAAGAGACTTAAGTGATAAACTCTAAATATCTGCAGGGCTAGCCACAATGTGTAAAATAAGAGGGAGAGAGATGCAGAGACAGAGAGACAGAGAGAAAAGAGAGGAAACTGGGGTACCTGCTATTAAGGCAGCCTGGGGGTGGGCAGGAGGGCTGGGGTACATTGGTGGTGGAAATGGGGCACTGGTGGAGGGATGGGTGCTGGAATACTGTATTGCCAAGAACCAATTATGAACACCTTTGTAATTGTATGTTTCACGGTGGTATAATAAAAAATTTTTTTAAAAAAGATGCTCCCCGTGAACTAAAATTAACAGTACTTGAAACATAGGTCAACAGTGACACTGCAAAACATCCCAAACAGTATCACCTGAGTCTTCATCTTTCTAAAAAACCTATCAGAGTAATCCAAGGGTCCCATAGATGGAACAGCCCAGTTGGAAACGGAGAGGGGATTTCAAAATTGGGAAAGGATCCGCCCTTATAGATCAACAAGAATAGGTCCAGCTCATGTAGAGTATTGGGAAGTTTTCTTGCCATCAAAACAAGTATCTCAGGCTACTTTGGTAGAAAATTGAATCAAGATCAATTTGAGAATCAGTCTTGACTATCTTGTTTAAGATTTCCATCTCAGGAGGGGAAAATCCTACCAGAAGTTAACTCGGCACCAATCCCTAAGTGGATCCAAGCCAGATCACGAAGGAAGCTCCAGGGTCCAAGCCAGGGGGAGTCTATTGATTGATGAGGTTGCACTGCAGGAGAATTTCTTCCTGGGGGTATTTTGTATGGAGGACCTAATGGCGTACCTTATCCGTGCAGGAATGACAAAGGTCATTGGTCTCCAATGAACATAGTTAATAACTTCCAATCATTCCTATAATCCATTCTCTGAAAAGAACCAAAACAAACACATCAATACCATGTTCTCAGAACATGTTCGGTAGCAAAGTGCAAAGTGCCACCACAAATTTCTCCTGCCCACTGCCAAGATATCCAACCCAACTGAACTCAGCAGGAGCCAACCACACCCCAAGACTCACCTTGTCATGTTTCATCTTTTATCACCTCTGTGACCTGGTTAGGCATGTCCTGTGACACAAACCAAAAGAAGTGTTGTGAAGAGGTGAGTGCGGAAGTTGACAAAGAAAAATATGACACAGAGAGCAGGGATGCAATAGTAAGCCTATGGTCCAGAATGACCACCTGGGAAGTTGGTTTGAAGGGACAGCACAGTCGTATGCTCATTCCCCAATTCAGTGGGGGAGGCAGAGGGTTGCCATTTCTAAAGGGTGGGACTGACAGTGGGATTTTTCTGATGTGCGATTCTTCCTATCCTCAAGCCAGTCATTCAGAACCAACATAAGGTGGGTACGTTTCATTCAAGACCAACTAGAATGGTGGGTGTGTTTCATTTCACATGACTGGGAAGGCACTTACTCCCATGGATACCAATATGGTCATATAGTGAGTCACACTTCTGCTTTGAGCAGTTAGTTACATCTTGCAATATATGAACTTTATTCTTCATTTAAAAGTCTTCACACATGGAGATAAGCCCCTTTAGGAGAAGGTCAGGGAATAACAAATGAGATCAGCAGAGGAATCCCATGGATTGTGGAAGACTTCACTGGGGTCGACAGCCTGAACTGACACGGTTCCACCAATGACCATCTCTGAGTCTTGGCCAAGTATTGCATCTTGCAAATCTTCACTTTTTCTTTTCAAAGAGAGCAAAGCACAGGCTGACCTATTCTGCTATGGAAAAACCTCACACCTCAACCTTGGCTCTGTCAATGGGATCAATGACTTCCTCAGAGAGGTTTCTGTAAGGTGCACACTCAGTGTTTTTTACCTTCTTCATAGATCAACTGCATGGATTTAATATGTACAGAAAGACACATTGTAAAGGAGGAAGATTTTCCTGGAAAACTGGCACCAAAATCTCAGTTATCCATTTCAGTACATTTCAGTGTATCAAAATTAAACATAACATCACTGAAAACTTTATAAGTATGCCCCTAAAAAGCACTCATGGACCACAGCAGTAATACAACAGTTCAGAAGCTTGTCTTGCACAGAGCGGAACAAGGTTTAATCTCCAGCAACCTATATGGCCCCCTGAGGAATGATCTCTGGGTTGAGGGATGGGAGGAAGCACTGAGACAATCAGGTGTGGACCCAAAAACAAAATCAAAAAAATGGGCAGTGTAATATATGTTATAATTAATCTTTTGTATTACTTTCTATCATTGTCATTATCAAATTCTATCACTTATGACAGCATTGACATGTTATAATTAATCTTTGAATTATTTATGCCTCTGTCATGAACTTCAGTACTGATATAATCATCAGAAATAGCTTCTTTGCAATAATGCTTACTATTTAATATATAGAACACTTAATCCTGGATGCTTGGTTTTCTTACCTATGGGTATAAATTCATCAAGGTAGCTGCTATTTACATTGACCAAGAATTTTGCAATGCTAACTTGTATTTTATGATACCATCAAAATATAACTTGTATTTTCTGATATCATCAAAAATTTTCTGATATCATCAAAAAATAAGGTGCTAATATTTACCCCCTGTTCTGGACATCTCACAGTAATAAAGATTCTCTGCAAATTAAACAATGCTAAATATGTACAAGAATTTTTACAGAACATGGGGAAAACCAACACGACAGTTGAGCACATGGTCAAATCAATGTATTTGTTTACACAAATTTGTGGTAATTCATCTATAATATTAAAATAATAAAGCTTTCAAAAATATTTATTTAACCAGATCTGACTGGAAAATGATCACTCTTTAATGATCAGAATTTAATATGTGCAAATATTGTGCAAATCAATATTAATTGGTGTGCACATAGTGTGCAAGTCCTGTATGTGTAAAAGAGCCCAAACCCTGAGGAAAGATAAGGGGAATATATACAAAATTATGCAGAAGGTTCACATTACCTTCATGCTCCTGCAAGGTTCAATTTGTCTAATTATTCCCTTTTTATATAAGTTGATTTATGCCTGGGCAAAGCACTTTTGGATAAAGAAATAAAAATATTCTAAGCAGATAAGGTGCTAGTCTTACACAATCTACCTTGGGAATGTCCCTGACATTACAGATTAGCATCAACAGGAACAGCCACCGAGTATAGAGCCAGGAATAAATCCTGAGCACCACTTAGAAAGGCCCAAATCCCCTACTTCAGAACAATGCACAAAATGAAATGCATATCCTTTCCCCCTTTTCTTACACAAAGGAAAACAGAAACTTAAGAGTCATCACAAATGTGTTGATGTTATCTGTGTCCCCATTCTTCCCATAAATTAATAAGATAATCTTCTGATTGCTATTAACAGCAGAAAGAGAGCATCAGGCAATCCAGGGATCCCTAGGACTAGTAGACAATGAGGGTGTCACTGTTCTGGAAGATCTTCCCACTAATATTTTCCTTCTTTGGGAATGTGATCCTTTGTTCTGTGTCCAGGCAGAGCTCTCCAGGCACTGGAATCTTAAGAGAAATGGAGCCGGAGGACCCAGAGAAGCCAATGCTTCCATTGAATGTTCCTGAATGGCTGCTGTCTCACATTGTTTCACACGAGTGTTGTTGGAACTCTGCTGCCTTGATGCTTCATCACTACCCTGGCGCATCCTGTGTTCTTTATAACTCGCTGGAATGCTGATATTTAGCAAGTACTTATCCTCATTGTTATTGACTATTGAAATTATAGTCATAGCCAGTACATGGCTTAGTGAAGGTGAAGGTGTTGTAAGACCAGAACTCAGACTGATGGGTTTCAAACACAAACACACACATACACAAACTCACACACACACACGCACACATGCACACACACACTGAACCTAGGACAGGACTTTACAGTAAAGACAAGTAATTTGAAAATTATGATCCTGAAAAGTCAGTCTCAGAATCATGTCTAAAAAGGGAATCATGATAGATGCAGTGATGAGGTGTGAGTCTATCAAAGTGAGTCTACTGTCAGCCATAGATGTGAGGTGATCATCAGTTCAAAAACACAGATCAGGCATCAATGTCTATGCAACACATTGCTGATATTTATAGGTTTAACCAGGAACTCTGCTCAAGGGGTAGCAACCAAGATAACAAACACATCATGAGTCTTTGACTCTTCTGTTCCCTCTGGGACCGTCCTCCCAATAATTGATCACACAAGCACATTCTAGACAAAGTCCTTCCACTAAGTTCACTGAAGATCTGTGTGATCCTTTCAGGGTTCCTAGCTTACATTGAGATGACTCCTGGAACAGCCTGCTTCAGTCTGCCTCCAGCACTATGTTGCTTTCATGGTCAAAGAAAGTAGCTTGCCAGTTTAGGGTTGAACTGTCGGAGGATATCTGGAAATTAAAAAAGAGAGAGAAAGAGACAGAAATATCGTGTTTAGTAACTGCTCCAAGGAATTCACCTGGATTACAAAGCAATGACTTTGATAAGTATCATTGGGAACTAGGATCAAAAGATAAGCTGTATCCTGTGAATATCACTCATATAAATATTAGAACAGAAACAAAACTCCATGCATGTGGCTCAACCCAAAAATGTGCACACACAACCTCCTAATTTATTGGTGTGAATATATGAAGAGAAGTCTAACTTTCATACATTTTGCAGGCTCAAAAGTATCTTAACTGCTATATCATGCCATTAGTCCATCCACTTAAAACATACAGTTGAACAATATCTTATTTACTCATGAAGTTGTTATGGATTCTGACAATTTGCATTGCTATAATGAGACACCTCACATTCTTGCCCCTGTTTTTTTTGGAGCATTCTTAGTTTGATTCAAAACAAAGTTTCTTTTTTAAAATTTGTATAGACATTTTTCTGATTTTCTAATTTGATGCATTTCAATATGGATTCATACTAGGCTGGTTTACTCATTTTATTTTTAAATTTGATTAAATCACCATGAGTTACAAGGTTAATTACAATTGAATTTAAACATACAATATTCCAGCACCTGTCTCATTACCAGTGTCAACTGTCCTCCACTGATGTGGCCCCTCCCTAACCACCCCACAAGAAAGTCATCATTATACGTCATCTGAAAACAGCTCCTCTGGGAAACAGTATAGCTGGTTCTATATAAACTCAGAATTGGGCTTCCATGTGCCCCAGTAATTCCACTTTGCAGTTCTAACCCCAAATTGTGTATGCACACAACTATTCATTGCAGCAGTACAATAATTAAAATTTCAAATCAGGGACTGGAGAGATAGCACAGCCGGTAAGGCATTTGCCTTGCACACAGCCAACCTGGGTTCGATTCCCCAGCATCCCATATGGTCCCCCAAGCACCACCAAGAGTAAATCCTGAGTGTAGAGACAGGAGTAACCCCTGAGCATTGCCGGTGTGACCCAAAAAAAAAAATATTTCAAATCAACCTAAGCATACAATGACAGATAAGTGGATCATGAAAATGTGGTATATATCCACAATAGAATACAACACAGTAGTAAGGGAAAATAATGAAATTATGCAATTCTTGGCAATATGGATGAAATTGAAAGCCATCATGTTATGAAGTAAGCCAGGAAAAAAGATAGACAGCATGATATCATTTTATGTAGTATTTTTTTTTGCTGTTGTTACTTTTTATTTACCTTTACATATCTTGATACAGTGTATGATAAAAAATTGTGTATTTTCAAATATTATTTGAATGGAAAACACTGAAGCATTATTACTGAAATCCATGCAGTGAATAAACACTTTACTTACATTTGCCAATTACTATATAGATAATATGACCATAATTTTAGACATTCTATTCTTGAATCACCATACCCCAATTTGGGGCCATAATCCCTTTGTTTTACTTTATGGACTTACTTTCTCTTTCCCTCTCATACTTTTTAAATAAATATATTTTATTTATTTATCTATTTTTGCTTTTCGGTCACACCCGGCAACGCTCAGGGGTTACTCCTGGCTCTTATGTAGTATTTAAATTAAATACCAGCAGACCAGCCTATCACAGCCCGGCTCGTGGTTCATCAATAAATGCTGCATTTTGAGATGACTACAAGAGTATGCTACCGCACGGCAGAGCCTGGCAAGCTACCCGTGTTGTATTTGATATGCCAGATACCAGTAACAATTATAGACCTTATTCCCATGACCTGATGGAATGATTTAAGGCTCTTTATGTTCCTGGAGCAAGCAGGTGCCCTTGGGCTCTACTTGCATGAGACAGGTCATATGGAGATGTTACTGGTGCCCGCTTCGAGCAAATAGACGATGAACTGGAAGACAGTGACAGTGATTTAAATTAATTGCATGAGCAATGCAGTGGGTTAAAGATGGGATGCCCCTATGACCCTATGACCCATTGTATAGGGGGAAGGAAAAATATAGGGTCTAAAGGCAGGAGAGAAAGACAGATAAGAAGCAATGGGGGAAAGGGATCAAGAGGATTGAGGTACTCGATGGTGTTAAGTAATGACACCTAAATAAAAAACCAAAAGTTAGCACTGAAATTATGGGCCTAAAAAGTTAGTAACAAGACTTGAAAATGTATCTGTTTGATGACAGGAGAGATAGGAGTTGGCCTATAGGAGTTGGACTAGATATCAACATCAATGGATGAGAATTCCTTTTTCACCACATCCCTGCCAACTGAGACTGTTCCCAGTATTTGGACCTGTATAATTATCACTGGTGTCAGAATATGTCTAATTTAAACACAATTCAAACACTTAACACACATGTCCCTTAAGAACATTCAAATACTAATATCATCTCCTCACCAGTCTCTGCACACACAACTTGAGGAGTTTCAGAACAGCATCCAGAGACAAAACTCTCCTACACATTTCTCCCACTTACCTGAAGGTGACAATCCATCTTTATTCACCTATCCTAACCCAACATGTATCCCCATGCCATTCTGACTAAACTGCAACAATGTCATTAAAACCAAAGAGGTACACAGACATTCTATGGTAACAAAGGGCATGAGATCTTCCAGAAACCTACCTATAGCCAACTTCAACTACAAACATACCATCTGGACATTAATAGCATCATAAAACAGCACTGACCCTTTGCAATCTATATTAATTATGAAGATAATATCTCTGATAATGGGAAGATCTTAAAATCACCTAGTCAACAGCGGAATGCTATCTAAACACCTGGGTACTTATGTGACTCATACTTCTGCAATCTGCTTAAAGAAGTACTAGGACAAAATTTTAACAATGTTCTGTGATCTGAAAAAAGAGTAACAAAAAATTAACAAACTTGAAGAGATTGATGGGGAAGCACCAAAAGAAATCACTCAAATAAAAGTAATAGAATTTTAAAAGTAATAGAATTTAATATTGCAATAATAAGCCTTAGAGCAATATAGATAAAATTGCAAATTGAACCACTACACTCGAAAATGTAGAAAAAATATATAAAGGATAAAGGTAGAAAAGACTGGAGTAAAAGGAAAAGAACACAAGAGAAATGGTTTTCAATGCCAGTAAAAACAGTATCAGAATCTCTGGAATTCCAGAAAAGGAGTAAGAAAAGAGAAGACTGGTTGAAGAGATAAGTGGGAATAATTTCCCCAACATAAAGAACAAAATCAGAGAACACATACAAGAGACCCAAAGAGTTCCTAAGACAGTAAATCCAAACAGAACTACACCAAGACACTTGGCAATTAAAATGGCATGAACCAAGGACAGAGGCAGACTTTTATGGCCATAGGCAGAAGCAAACCACAGATACAAAGAAAAATCAGTGCTTGCTTTGCAGCAATATACTAAAGTTGGAAAGATACAAAGAAGATTAGCTTGGTCCCTGCAAAGTGATGACACACAAATTCGTGGAAGTGTTGCATATTATTCTGAGAATATTCTCTTGGGCTTCCAAAACACGCAGCAGAAACACCATCTGTACTTCTATGTTTATTGCAGCACTACTCATAATAGAAAGAATCTGGAAACAACCCAAGTGGCCATGAACAGATGACTGGTTAAAGAAACTTGGTACTTCTACACAATGGAATACTGCACAGCTCTTTGAAAAATGGAGTTATGAAATTTGCTTACAAATTGATGGATATGGAGAGTATTGTGCTGAGTAAAGTGAGTCAAAAGAGAGGAACAGACATAGAATAATTGCACTCATTTTGGGGGGTGTAAAAAACATAATATGAAACCTGGGGCCAGGTGATAGCCCAGTCGGTAGGGCGTTTGCCTTGCGGGGTCGGCCCATGCCGGCACGGGTTCCATCCCGGCATCCCATATGGTCCCCCAAGCACCGCCAGGAGTGATTCCTGAGTGCAGAGCGAGGAGAAACCCCTGAGTGTTGCCAGGTATGACTCAAAAGCAATATAATAATAATAATAATAATAGTAATAATAATAATAATAATAATAATATGAAACCAATAGCAAGGACAGTAGAAACAAGGTCCAGTGGTTTGATCATACTTGGAAACTTTCTTCAATCTCTCTGGGAAAAGGCAGTTGGGATAGGTGAGCGACCACTATGATAAATAGTGGTAAATGATGCTCTGTAAGAACTATGTGCAGAAACGGTATAGGAAAAAACATGATAATCTTTCATTATTGGTACTGAAAATTTTAAAAGCCCAATGGGAGAGAGAGTGGAGAAAGAAAGTGCCTGTCATAGAGACAGGATGTCAGGTAGGGGTGAGATGGTAGAGGAGAGTAAAACTGTATATTGGTGGTAGGAAACGTGCACTGGTGGAGGGATGAGTGTTGGAATACTGTACACTGAAAGGCAATCATGAACAGCTTTGTAATGGTCTATTGTATTGCTTGGCGATTCAACAAAAAAAATTAAAAGTAGGAAAGAAAGGAAAGAAAGAAAGGAAGGAAGGAAGGAAGGAAGGAAGGAAGGAAGGAAGGAAGGAAGGAAGGAAGGAAGGAAGGAAGGAAGGAAGGAAGGAAGGAAAGGGAAGGAAGGAAGGAAGGAAGGAAGGGAAGGAAGGAAGGAAGGAAGGGAGGAAGGAAGGAGAGAGAGAAAGATAGAGGAGAGAGAAAGAAAGAAAGAAAGAAAGAAAGAAAGAAAGAAAGAAAGAAAGAAAGAAAAGAAAGAAAGAAAGAAAGAAAGAAAGAAAGAAAGAAGAAAAGAAAGAGAGAGAGAGAGAAAGAAAGAAAGAAGAGTGACAAACATCAGATTCACAAAAGATTTCACTAGTGAAGCTGCTAGAAACTAGGAAGAATTGAAAACATGCAAAAGTATTGCAAAATTATTGAATTAAAAAGTATTAAATTTAAAAATTTTGCTACCGTGATTGACCGAAAACATGCAAAAAGTATTGAATTAAGAAAAGTCTCCTACTTATCCTCAAACCAGAAAAAGTCTCACTCAGAGTGGAAAATGAATTAAAAAAATTCTCAAACAGAATCCGAGCCTCAGAGGAAACACAGGACACTTTGAACTTTTGCATGCCAGGAAGCCTTCCCCTCAGGAAAGAAACAGAAACTACAACTCCCAGAATTCCAAGCTTCAGAGGTAATAAATGGGGGCACTTTGAGCTTTCAAAAGCCATGATGCTTCGCCCAGAGGTAACCTTCCTGGGGGCATGACTGGTTGGCCCATGTGGCCACATATTAATACAAAAAAGCAGGAAATTCAATACCAAGAGGAAGGTAACATCCTCAAAGAGGGAAGAGGAGAAAAACATCTGCTGAGCACCTCATACCTGACTGTGAGGAAGAAACAGAGCCCAGAGGATCCACCTTTGGACTAACAAGAGCACTGAAGGGAAACAACGCAAATTCCCACTTCAAAGAGAAAATGAAGAAAGCAACCCTGAAGACTCAAAAGAATTCACAATGACATAATCTCTCTCTGACAAAAGAATTGAGAGGAAACTTGGTGAAGATGTTTAATGAGCTCACTGACAAAGTAGAATGGATGTCCAATAAAATACAGGAGGACATAAACGAAGCAGTAGAAAGGGCAGTCAATAAATTATGGGAGGAAATGAGAGCAAAAAATGAGACCACTACAAACAGAAATATCATCAATAGAAAACTCATCAGATGAAATGAAAAATGCAATGGGGATTCCCAATAGTAATGATGACAGCAGTGGAAGACAGAATCAGTAATAATGAGGATGAGATGCAGAAATTACTCAGGGAAATTCACCAGATGAAAAAAAGACCCAAAAATGGATCAGCACCAGGATAAAGAACATGAGGATGAATCCAGGAAGAACAATATAAGAATCATGGGAGTCCTAGCGGAACAGGAAAGCAACCCCAAGGATATATGTACTTGATCATTTGATCACTTGACATCCCGTTATTCATTGATTTGCTTAAGCAGGCACCAGTAACATTTCCATTTGACCCTATCACGTGCCAGTGTAGCCTAATGGCATCTGGTTGTTTCAGGAATACGAAGAGCCTCAAACCATTCCTTCAGGGTCTTGACAAAGAAGTCCTGACCATCTTGTAGGTGGCAGCCATGTGATCTTTAGATATTCCATGGGATCCAGTGGGTAATGGCTCTAGTCCAGCAGTCCTCTCCAAATCGCATTACATGTCCAGCCCATCTGATTTTTTGATGCCTTGGCAAACGAGACAGCGCCCCGACTCCTGAACAGCGATGGAGGTTCGAACTCTGGATTTCTTCTCTCACTTGAGTGAGGCATGATATTCCAAGCATATCTCTTTGATTCCTCTTTGGGAGACCTGAATAGCATTCTCATCCTGCTTTCGTAGGGCCCAGGTCTCTGAGGCGTATGTTAATGCAGGGAGAACGGCGGAGTCGAAGAGATGTGCCCGGAGCTGGAGGTTCTTTGTCTTTTCTGCTATTTCTTCGATGCTTTTGAAGGCATTCCATGCTGCTCTCTTCCTCCTGCACAGCTCAGGTTTTAAGTCATTCATCATATTGAGTTCTCAACCTAGGTACACATAACTGCTACATTCAGAGATGTTTGTTCCATTGAGAGTGAATGGGGCCTCTGAAACTAGTTCATTTCTCATGAACATAGTTTTGTTGAGATTCAGCTGTAGACCTATCTTTCCTCAATCTTGGTTGACATCAGCCAGCATTTGTGCTGCTTGGCTAATGTTTGGTGCTATTAGAACGATGTCATCAACAAAGCAGAGGTGGTATTTTTTGTTGACCGTCTATCTTCACTCCCATTCCTTCCCATTCTAATTGTTGCATGATGTTCTCAAGGGGTGGAGCTGAAGATTTTTGGTGAAATGGTATCATCCTGCCGAGCCCCTAGTTTTACTTAAACTCAGCAAGGAAATACTGGCCCAAAAGGAAGAAATGGAAAAAAAGAGGGCTAAGTAAATATATAAATGGCATTTCATCCTCAAAAAGTTGAATACACATGTTTCTCCAGCACACATGGAACATACTCCAAGATAGATCAGATGCTGAGCCACAAAATATACCTCTATAAAAATCAAGAAAATAGAAATTGTATCAACTATTTTTTTCAGACCATGGCGCACTGCAATTGAGGCAGCCTGGGGGTGGGCGGGAGGGGATGTGGGTACATTGGTGGTGGGAATGAGGCACTGGTGGAGGGATGGGTGCTGGAATACTGTATAACCAGAACCAATTATGAACACCTTTGTCATTGTATGTCTCACGGTGGTATAATAAAAAAAATAAATTAAAAAAAAAGAGATAATAGGAATGAAGACAAAAGGAGCAACATAAGGATCATTGGGATCCCAGAGGGGCAGGAAGAAAATCTTGATGAAGTAGCAACTGTTAAAGCCTCAGAATTAAAGATTGCTTGTTTCCAGATTCTGGAGGTCTGAAGGATACCAACTAAAAGAAATCCAAATAAAAAATTTTCCAAGATACATCCTAATTAGAATGACAAAATCCATAAATAAAGATATTACTGAAAGCAGCAAGATCAAAGAAGGAAATCACATACAAAGGAACATCACTAAGATTCACAGCAGACTTTTCAGAGGAAATGCTCTGAATCCAAAGACTAATTTCAAGACTGTCCTCAGTAACAAAAAGCAGAGTATGTTAAATGCCAAAGCTCACTGGGGAAGTAATGACCCTGAAATTCCAAGTTCTTTCTGGAGCCTTCTAGTTTTCTGCATAGCCCACGGCCATCTCCAGAGAGCTGCTGATACTCACTGGGTATGGTGATGATATTTCCCAGGGTCTCATCTCCATCTCCACTGCTGTGAGATCAAAAGGGGAAAAAGTCAGCCTGAATTTCCAGCAGTGCCAAACACCCCAAGGAAGACACTATGTCTTTTTGACATATGCCTTGCAGGGGAAAAAGGAGGCTTGAAATTTACTCTTTCCTTTTCATTTCTATGGAAAACCTGAAAGTGATCTAGCAGCTAGCAAGCTCCTATCTTGTCACAAACATCCAAAAGTTTAAATCCAAAACTTAAAAAAATATCTTGCCACAATTTTGGGTTCCACAATGCCCTCCAATCCTTTCCTCCAGCAACCTTGGAGCTCTTTGACCAATGGAGGGGAAGGATATTAGTCCTGCCTTTGAGACAAGATGCTTTACCTGCAGGGGGTACAAAACTGGGCTGATCCTACCAGGCTTTGCATTGTTGACTTAACACACAGAAGAAAAGGTAGCTCTCCTCTTTTTCTCCCTGATTTTTTGGGAAATCCTTTTTCTTATTTTTTTTAATTAAAACTGTGAGATAAATAAACAGTTATGAAGTTCCCCATGATGGGTTCCAACACCCATCTATTAACCAATATGCAGTTCCCAAAGTTCCCATTTTCATTCCTTCCATCCCCAAATTCCAGTATGCCTCTATAGCTAACTCCATTCTTGTCTCTCTATCTCCCTCCATCTCTCTCTCTATCTCTCCATGTCAGTCTGTCTCACTCTGCCTCCCTCTCTCCTCTTTTGTTCTTTATGCTTTCAGGTACAGGTATTGTAAGATTATAATTTATATCCCTTAACCTATTTTTAGCACTCAATTCTTGTCCAAAACAAACATTTCCAACAGTCATTGTCATAGTGGTCCCTTCTCGGTCTTAACTGCTCTCTCCCCATTACCCCACTTGTGAGAAGCTTGCAAGAGTGAAATCCTATTTTTTAAAATGTGTTTTTAGGAGCCAGAGTCATAGTAAAGTGGGTAGGGCATTTGCACACAGTTGACATGGGTTCAATCCCAGCATCCCATATGATCCCCTAAGCACTGCTAGGCATAGCTCCTGAATGCAGATCCAGGAGTAACTCCTGAACGTCACTGGGTATGGCAAAAGAAAAGAAAAGAACTGGAGAGATAGTACTGGTATAAAGGTGCTTGACTTGCAAATAGCTGAACTACATTTGATTTTAGGCCCAACATCCAAACCCCAGAGCACTACCAGGGGTAATCATTAGCACAGAGACAGGAATAATCTCTGAGCAGTGTTAGGTGCGGCCCCAAAGAAAACATAAATTGTGTCTTTTAGCAAGGATTCTATCTCCAGATGACTTTCAAAATTCTAACAAATCAAAGTTGGTTGGTTTTCTAGGTGAAAAATGTTCAGCATTTGGGAGCTGAGTCAATGCACTGATTCCACATCTCCCCCATTTAATACCAAACTTATTGGAAGATTCTGGGTGGCTCTCCAAAGATGTGGAATTAAACTCTGTGAAGTCACATAGGGAGGAAGTAAGAGATGCCACTTCAGTTGCAGTGGGTTAGGTGGCAGAGATACCAGATGCCGGGAACCAGGATACAACAGACACATTGCTGGGCATGAGGTAGGTGTTCTGAGTATAGGGGTAAAGACTCTGAACACTGAGGTTTGTGAAGTTCTAGAATCCAGACAAACTTGAGTGCTGCTCATTTATGTGTCTTATGGTAGTCTTCGTGTGATAACAATAGGGCAGATGTTACATGGTGATCAAAGCCTCTCAATAAATAACATGGAAATGGGGTGGGTGGTGGGAAGTCCTAGCTAGAGTACTAGAAAAAGTTGAGAAATATCTTTCTGAAAAAGAACCTAAAAGTTTCTAATGGGAGAATTAGGTTGCTTCTCACTCTGCTTCAGAAATTATTTCCTTAAGTGGGTTTTGGGGAGTAAGTCTCTACTGCCCAGGCATTAGGGGTCTTCAGGACCATGCCACACACAAACTCACCTCCAGGAAAAGCTTTGATACCCATTCGAGGCACTGTTGAAGTCATGAGGTCTGGGCCAGGTCCCAGAATCTGCCTAAGAAGGAAGAAGAGGTTCTGAGTGGTCCTGTCAGCCAGAAAGTGCGTGTCCTGGTACTGTGTGGAATAGCTGAATACACTGTAAGATCAAGAGTCTACATGGGCTTTTCTATGCACCTAGACTTTGAACAAATGAGGAAGATCTTTCCACATTATCCTGCCCACCCATAGATTCATGCATACTTAGGGCACCGCCTCCTGATTGAGTACAGTAACAAGAGACCTACAGCTGGACAGTGACTATGAAAGGCAGAGTCTGTTTCTTTTAAGTCTTCATTCAGACTCTCTCAAAGTCAATGACTGGTTTTACGCTAAGGGTTCACGTCTCTGGTCTATAGAAAGTCATTCACGTTACAATGCTCCCAGGGACATGCTGAAAGTATCTTCCATGCCTGGATGTCCCCAGGGTAAAATTCTTGCCCTCTGGTGCCCTGTTATCCTGCATTTGCCTAGCACATTGCTTTCCTGTGATCTTAGGAGAAGTGCTTCCCAGCTGTATGCACTGTTGACGGGGGACCCCATCATGACAGCACCCTCAAGGAAGCCAGGGCTTCTAAGTTGGTGATAGGACACATCCAGCAGGGGATAAGCCACGCTCAGCAGCCTGCTCTCCTTCCTGAGAGGCTCTGAGCAGGACTGCATTTGCAGAAAGAGCAGGAAGCAAACCCCAGGGATGGAACTTGAGACACAGATACAGGACCTAGTGGTTCTGTTTAGGTAAGGCACGTGCAACTTTAGGATTGAAAGCTCCCCTGTCTCAACAAGCCTTACTTTCCTTATTTGTCACATTGACATTAAGTCATATTGAGGGCCATTGCTCTAGTTCAGTGAGTAGGGCCTTTTCTTTGCATACTACAGACAATGGGTCAATCTCTGGTGTCACCAGGAGTGATCCCTGAGCACAGGGCCAGGAGAAAACACTGAGCACAGTTGGTTGTGGCCCAAAAAACCAAAAAGGAAAAGAAAAAGAAGATACACTGCAGAAGAGGTTGAGAATGTCAAATACAATAGTAATACTATTAGATCATAGAGCACAAATGTACCTGCAGGACTTTGGAAAACGTTATCGTGGCCATGAATGCTATTGGCCCAGAGAACATCAGATACAGCTGTTTTTAATGGTTGCAATTTACAAAATTAGTGTTCAAGACCCTGATAAGGTCCACCCATTTTCAGGCATTTAACAATTTAATTGTACTTAGTATACATAGATTTATTTATAGGTAGATTTATGTCACCCAAGTACTTAGCTTCATTGACAATGAAGGAATATTGTCAGTGAAGAAAACAATGAAGAACAGGGGCCGGAGAGATAGCCCAGTGGGTACGGCATTTGTCTTGCATGCAGCCAGCCTGTGCTGGCCCGGGTTTGGTCCCCAGCATCCCATATGGTCCCCCGAGCACTGCCAGGAGTGATTCCTGAGTGAAGAGCCAGGAGTAACCCCTGAGCATCACCGGTGTGACCCAAAAAGCAAAAAAAAAAAAATGAAGAACAATTGTCAATGAAGAACTAGCTTCATTTGCAGGCTAAGATTAGTATTAATATCCATCCCTTAAATGACACTCAGTACCACCCACTAAGTACTTGATCCTGTCTCATCCACTCTTCCCTCACCCCTACTCCTACTTGTAACATTCCTTTGGCCCTTCTTCCAGGAATGACCAAGACCCTGATCTTCAGAAGATCCTGACTATGACTGGAATATATAGTACTCTACCAAAAGTACCGATTAAACAGGTCACTAACTCCAAGATGCCTCCCAGTGTCTGTGCTCTCTTTCATCCTCCTGCCATGAGAAGGGCAGGGGAGAAATGTTATAGCAGGTGAGGAAAACAAGGAGAGTAAGCAATGCACTCTGGTGTGGTCAAGTAGGAGTAGATAAATAGCACCTAAATGGGCAACATTTTAGTTGAGGCTGTGGTTTTCTCTCTCCAATTCTCACAAGTGATCATACTCTCTCCTGCTCCATTTCCTTTGTAACTGAAGTAACTCACCATGAGAGTGTCACCCACAGATGCAACTGCCTTGATGTCAGCCGGCTTCAGGTTGTGAACTGAGAATAAAGGTAGAGGTAAATGTGAGAACTGCATGTCATCTCCAACCTTAATATTCTATCATGGAAGACACAGAGGGCAAGTTGATCATTAATTTCTAAATGAACCAAAAAGTAAAAAGTTTTAGTCATCCAGTGAGACACCCTAAGGCCCATAATCGGACTTTATGCATTGCTGCTGAAAACACTGGGAGTGGCCAAAATGTTCTGAGTTATCTGGATCAGCATGTGGCCCTCTGATACTGGCTGTGAGTTGAGCTTGCTATTGATGGCCATTGCTAGTGTAAGGAAGGGTCCTTCCACCTGTAATTTGCTGAGATTTTTCCTAAATGTATTTAGCAAATTGTCAAAAAGCTTTTCATGCATCGATTAATCACAATCACGATCACGATCTTCCCGTTGATCATCTATTTGCTAGAGCGGGCACCAGTAATATCTCCATATGTCCTGTCTCACGCCAGTAGAGCCAGGGGCATTGGCTTGCTACAGGAACATAAGGAGCCTCAAACCATTATATTAGGTCATGGGAATGACCTAATATAAGTGTTACTGGAATTTGGCAAATCAAATACAACACGAGAAGCTTGCCAGGCTTGCCGAAGTGGGAGGCAAACTCTTTTAAACACCTCCAAATAAAGCATTTATTGATGAACCACATGGCCACTAGCAGCGGCGAGCCGGGCTGTGATGGGCTGGTCTGCTGGGTGGAATTCTGACGAGAGGGAAGTCCAAATGTGGAAAATGGCGGCGCCCGTGGAGTGAGGGGTGGTGGTCTGACTTGTTGTGAGGCTCTGCCGAGGTGGTGGGCCAGGGCTAGAACCCACCATGCCTCCCGACTGCCTCATGAACGGCTGTACACAGGGAGAGCAAGGAACAGCTCTGCCCCATGTGTGAGAGTCTCTGGACCAGCATACCTGGGCCGGATTGAGGAAAAAGCTGCTGCAGGTTGGGTGTCGATGATCCGGGCTGTGATGGGCTGGTCTGCTGGGTGGAATTCTGGGCCGGATTCGATTAATATGATCATACAATTTTTTTCCTTCCAATTACTAAATTAGTACATTGTTCCTTGAATTCTTATATAATGAGATAAATCCCACTTGATTAGAGTGTATGTATTTAGTTTTGGTTATTTATTTTTGTTTGCTGGTTTGTCTGGATATGTTGCTGGATTTCATTATCTAAGAATTTGGCATTAATGTTCATCAGATTTCTCTGAAAATTTGTGCAAGCTTCTCTGTCTACTTTGGGTATTAATGTAATGTTAGCTGAAAAGAAGGTTAGGACATATTCCTATGTCCTCAATGTTTTGAATGACCTTAAAACTAAAAGGCAGTAATACTCTCTCAAAGCTTGATGAATGACTCATTCATCTATACCAGGATTTTTATTCTGAAATATTCCTAATTATTGTTTCTATTTACTTAATTATGACTTCCCTGTTCAGTCTTTCTGCTTGACCGACCAACAAAACCAATTTTTCTAGATCCTTATCAGGGCTCATTCTCTCACTTGACCACTTGAATCCGTTATTCATCGATTTGCTCAAGCGGGCACCAGTAACATTTCCATTGGACCCTATCACGTGCCAATGTAGCCCAATGGCATCTGGTTGCTTCAGGAGTATGAAGAGCCTCAAACCGTTTTTTCAAGGTCTTGACAAGGAAGTCTGACCATCTTGTAGGTGAGTGGCCACATGATCTTTTGACATCCCGTGGGATCCAGTCAGTAACAGCTCTAGTCCAGCGGTCGTCTCCAAATCGCATTACATGTCCAGCCCATCTGATTTTTTGATAACTTGGCAAACGAGACAAAGTCTCTGATTCTGGAATAGCGATGGAGGTCAGAACTCTGGATTCCTTCTCTCACTTGGAGTGAGGCGTGATATTCCAAGCATAGCTCTTTCGATTCCTCTCTGGGAGACCCGAATAGCATTCTCATCCTGCTTTCGTAGGGCCCAGGTCTCTGAGGCATATGTTAATGCAGGAGAACGGTGGAGTCAAAGAGATGTGCCCGGAGCCAGAGGCTCTCTGTCCTTTAGCTATTTCTTCGATGCCTTTGAAGGCATTCCATGCCGCTCTCTTCCTCCTGTGTAGCTCAGGTTTTAGGTCATTCATCATGTTGATTTCTCGACCTAGGTACACATAACTGCTGCATTAGAGATGTCTGTTCCATTGAGAGTGAATGGGATCTCTGGAACTAGTTCATTTTTCATAACATAGTTTTCTTTAGATTCAGCTGTAGACCTATCTTTCCACATTCTCGGTCAAAGTCAGCCAGCATTTGTGCTGCTTGGCTAATGTTTGGTGTTATTAGAATGATGTCATCAGTGAAGCGGAGGTGGTGTAGTTGCCGACCATCTATCTACACTCCCATTCCTTCCCATTCTAATTGTTACATGATGTTCTCAAGGGTGGCGCTGAAGAGTTTTGGTAAAATGGTATCACCCTGTCGAACCCCTCTTTACATCAATGATCGCTTCCTTATAGAATGGTGAGATCCTGGTGGTGAATCTGTAATACAGTTCACAAAGGATCTTGATGTATTGGGTTTTTGAACACCCTGTTTGGTTAGGGCTTTGATCACCACTTCAGTCTCCACAGAATCAAAGGCTTTCTGTAAATCAATGAACGTGAGACAGAGAGGCATCTTATACTCCCTACAAACCTCAATGAGCTTGGTTACCATGTGGATATGGTCGATGGTGCTGAATCCTTTCCGGAAGCCAGCTTGCTCACATGGTTGTCCTCATCTAGTGTTCTGCCATGATTGGAGTTTCAGATTCCCAATTATATAATATGTGATCTGATTTATTAGTTATCAATTAGTCCTATGATTAATAATTCACTAATATAACGGTTTCTCATCCTTTAGGATGCTATTTCAGTGGTCATGAATATCAAATAATTCCTGTTTATGTAGCTGGGTTATTTTGGAGATATTTGAAGATAGAGAACCTACATGCTCTTAGAGCTGGTAGCTTTGAAGGAATAGAGTTATTTGAGTGGTTTTGGGTTCTAAAGCAAAGCATTGGGGCTTCTTGGGCCCAATGGTTGCAGGAGAGGTCATGAGACAGGGATTGATGGGAAGGAAGGAGGTTCAGAGCCTTTGATGCACCTAGATTAAGACAAAGGCAATTAGTTCATAAGGACAGGTCCTTGGGTTGAGATTCAAAAGCAAAGACTTCACTGATTCAGAGGACCCAGAACTAGGTTGAGCAACTGTTTTGGAACACTTGGAATCAGTGAACAAGGACATTTAGAAATGACATGCACTCTTTTGCTGTGGATTTTCTTTGTTCCAATTCTTTGGTGTTGTCAAAGATTAGATAACATGTTCAGAGCATTGTTAGCTTTACAAACTTTTAGGTGCCCAGGAGGACGTGGACTGGTAAATGATGCTTCCCTCTTAATCGTAGTTTTACTTTTGAGGAATAAATTTCACCTCCTGTGGTTTTTTTGACAGTGAAACTACATCAGCTCACTCAACTAATACTGTGCTCTTTTCAGAAACCAGAAAAGTTCAGGGTCAATATCAGTGAATAATGACATAATCAGTGGCTAAAGAAATCATTATATTTGTTTAAAAATACACTAGAGTTAGAGTTGAATTTTTGTATATCTATACATATCTATTGTCTATCCTCAGAAACTCTCTCGACTCAGATTTTGTAGAAATTCCTTGCTATACTGAGAGTGGGGTGGTCCTACTTGGAATATCAAGTCTCAGGTGTCAAGCTCACTCTACTCAAGTTATATACCTGACAATGGAACAGTCCAGGAAGGAGTCTTGTCAGTACACTCTATTGGCACTTGTTTGAGCTGAAACAAGAAAAGGAAATGTGAAGAAATGAGATGAGAAGAAATGAAAAGGAAATGAGAAAAACAGTAGAGAGAAAAGGATTCTATTTACAAATAAACCTCTTGACATAGAAATGAAGGTCTATTCATGATTTCTTTGTCTTCATCATCCCTACCTGAGACTCCTAAATTCCTTCACAAAGACTCTAACTCAATTGTGGCTCTTCCTCTCAATCTCACTTTGCTGAATTCTGTCCATGAGTATTGCAAAGTTCAGGACCTCACCTCGTTCATTCTCTTGCACTTCCTCCCAGGCTCATGTATTCCTCCTGAGCAATTCCTCTTTTGACACATTTTATCTCAGTTTAAGGCAGAAGATGTGTAGAAAAGAACAAGCCTGGGACTTGGAGAGGACACTAAGAATCCTCTGTTACATAAAAATGACAGGTGAGTGGGCAGAACTTATATCCCTAGCACAACCCAATATATGGAAAAACAACAAGATGCAAGGTGTTCAGCTGTCCTAAGGATGGATATGAGGCAGTCGGTAGGTAGAGAAGGGCCCTTGTGGCAATAAATTCTTGAGAATAATTAAGCCAACAACCCTAAATTGGAGAAAGTCCACCTGTAGGACACATGAGTGAAGGCTTGATAAGAACTTTTTGGTGCCAGCATAGACCTAGAGAAGGCTGGACCCTCCTCTGATAGAAGCCTCAACAAGAACAAAGGCAAGAAAAGGAATTTCAAAGAAAACAGTCAACTTCTGCCAGCTCTACCCCACTGGCAACCATCCTAGAAATGGACACTTACCTAGGTAGAAAGACTCATGTGCGGACGCTTGGGAAAAACCCAATTAAAGCCAACTGGAACGAAGGAAGTGCCCTCCCTGTGGCCATGTACCACTGTGTCTATATGTTGCTGCCAAGCACATGTGCTGCCAGAGCAAATATGTTGCCCACAGCTCCCCTCTTGAAATCTGTACTTTCAGACTTTATATTTAATGCTGAGACGTGTCCAGGGGTTAGGTCTCTACTCTGGAGAAGCCCAAGTTCTCTCTGTCACTTGATCACTTGATCACTTGAATCCCGTTATTCATCAATTTGCTCGAGTGGGTGCCAGTAACATTAAGTTCTCTGAGACAGAGAGACAGACAGAGAGATACAAAGACAGAGACAGAGAAAAACACAGAGAGAGAGACAAAGAGAGAAACAGATAGAACAGAGAAGCATAGAGAGACATAGAGATAGAGATAAAACTAGACAGAAGAGAGAGATAAAGCCAAGAAGAGAAACAGAAAGAGAGATAGAATAACAATGTGTACAGAGAGAACTTGTTCGCCTTTCTTACAAGTTCTCTCTGTACACATTGTTATTCTCTCTATCTCTCTTTCTGTTTCTCTCTTCTGTTTTATCTCTCTCTTCTGTCTAGTTTTATCACTCTCTATCTCTATGTTTCTCTATGCTTCTCTGTTCTATCTGTTTCTCTCTTTCTGTCTCTATCTCTGTTTTTCTCTGTCTCTGTCTTTGTATCTCTGTCTCTCTGTCTCTTCCTGTATCCTATGCCTCTCTGTATCTTTGTTTCTTTGTTTCTCTCTGACTCATCCTGTCTCTCTATCTCTCTGTCTCTGTCTCTCTGCCTGTCTTTATGTCTCTGTCTCTGCATCTCTGCCTCTGTCTCTCTCTTTCTCCCTTTCTTCAAAACATAAATTAAATGTGCTACATGATCACGTGCCAACAACCACCTCACCATCATGTTGTAAGTTCATCCCTTACCAGCGTTGTTGAGAGACTCATAAATAAATCTAAAAAAAAATCAATTAGCCACTAAAACTTCTCAGGAAACTGGGAGTACTGTGGTGGAAAATGTAAAGGGACAGATGTTGGGACAGTGTATGACTGCAGTACAATTATGAACAAGTCTGTACTGTAATTCTCAAAGTGATTCAATAAAACTACAACAATTTCTTGAACACCCAAACCTGGCTGAGACACCGAAGCACTCTCAGGGCATGGGAGGGGAGGGAAAAATGGGTCAATGCCCACCCAAACCGTCCCATCAGCTGTCAGAGAATGCTGGGTTCCCCTACAAAATCCATGAGCACAACAGGAAATCTCTGTGGGACCTCTACTTGTTGGAGAATGGTGGGTTCCCAAAAAAGACTCCAGTAGCAGGATAAAGGTATCCCCCTTCTGCCCCAAGGGATTAGCAACAAGTGAACAGAGAAAGAAGTGAAAATCCAACAAAGTTTCAAAAAGGCTTTACTCACACTTGTTCTGGTATACAATCCAGTAACAGGAAAACGCCAGACTTTAAGTTCCTAGCTGGGCCCGGCCATGTGTAGATTTAGAATCCTAGGTAAAGATGGCTACTACCACCTGCTAAGCCCCAACAGGGAAGAGTACAGAGGGGAGAGAGAGGAGGCAGAGGCTAAAGAGGAGCCAAAATGGCCAAAAAGCCCTTTCTCCTTTCTCCTAGCTTATTTTATAGATAAAAGCCCACCCAAAACTTCCAGCCCAGCCCATTGTGGGCTGGACTATTTAAAAAGGAAGCCAGATAAATGACATTATCAAAATGTTGATCTTCAAGTGGGCCCTTTGGCTCAAACTTTACAAATGCCAGAGCTGACTCCTGAGATACAATCTCCCCAGCAGAGTGGGGAAGAGGCTGCATCTCTGAACCAGAAAGCAGACAGAATGTAATTTGTAGAGAATAGGATTAATAATTCTTACCATGAATATATAGCCAGATGATTCCAGACTCTAGATCCCACTAAGGCTCAAAATTGGTCAGAATAATTCACTTTGACATTACCTTTAGAATCAGAGACATGTCAGTTTGCCCAGAGGCACACTTTCATCACTCTTTAACCTAGGAGGACTGATTACATTGTGGTTTGTCTAACATGGCCAATTACTCTTGGAATATCTACATGTCTGTCCCTTGTGGGGACCCATGGGAATAGGAAGAGTATTGAACTGTAGCAAACAAGATTCATAATAAGGATATTTTGCCATATAAAATTATGAAATCAATCCAATTCTGCCCTAGTTCCCATTGTGTTTACTCGGAGAATCCCTAAAGGCAGGGAGTAGCTCTTAACATAAGCTAAATGAAGCAGGAGTCCAGAGCTCAGTAGGGCGGGTCACCCAACAATCAGCAGCTGGCTTGCAACCTAAAACTCACAATGCCTCTGACCAGAATTCATTGACTCAGAACTACTGAGCTTCACAGTGAATTTAACACTGCCAAAACCTTACGTACATGGGTTCCAGTGGCTGAAAGCTCTTCTTCTCAAAATTAGCATGGGCTAGCTACCCCAGTTCCCTGTATTCTGCAAGCTCTGACAGTCACGCCAACAAAACACCTCCACCACCGCATAAACTCAGCTGTACAAAATCTAACTCCAGTTACACTGCCCACATGAACATTTTGGAATTTTTGTACATCACCAAACTCTAGAACATTGACAACCCAGTAGCAGCACAGCAGATTAGATTGGCTATAATGTAGAATCCAGCCAATCTTGACTAACAAAGCATTGACAAAGAAGCTTAACTTGTAACATTTTAGTGATTCTTCAGACAAGGATTTAACATCCTTATGGTGAGATACAAACAATTTCCACTAATTTTCTTCTAAGAAAATATTGTTATGATCATTCCATTATCCATTTATGGGCAGCAAGCAATATAAAATAAGCTATTATGGCCTGCCACGGAGACAGCCTGGAAGGTTTTTGGTAAAATGGAGATGATGGTGGAGGGAAGGTGACAATGGTGGTGGGACTGGTGTTGGAATATTAAATGCCTGTAACAAATCTTCATTAAAAAAAAAACCTTTGCAATCCAGTTTTAAAATAAAGTGGGGAGAAAATAAATAAATAAATAAAATCTTCTGTATATCACTGCATGACTTCTGAAATTATTTTCTGTAAGAAAAACAGGAACAAGAGAGTTTTGGGTGAGGTCTAGTGTTGGCAAATGCCACAATGGCTGGCCTGGACCTCTGGGTCTTTGCAGTTTAAAGCCATTTTCAGGCCTTATGCTCAGGGCCGCATGCTAATCAGATCTTCCTTGTGCAAATCACAATAGGATATTGGAGCAAGATTGGTAAGACACTTTGATTTTGTAATTCTTTGAATAGAGGTATATTATTATTATGAATCCTATGCTAGCTTCAGAGTATATCTCTTATAACTCCCAAGGGCCCCCACAAGGGACTTTTTACACATGAAGAGTTTTCCAGGAGAAAATCTGGTGGTGTTGGATTCACCATTAAAATGACCTCTACTAAGATCAAGAAGGGAGGCATGTTTTAATGTCCGCCCACAAGCAAGCAAATATGACTCTCGGCTATAACAGAGGGCAGAGCACAATAATACACCCTGGAATACAGATGAGAACATTGTGAGCATTTGGAGACATACAACTAGTGATGTGACTTTTATGATCAAAAACTTTATATACTATTCCCTATGTATTAAGTCCTGAGTTGCCTTTGTTCTCAGGTATGTGTACCCCATCTCCACAAGAGGCTTGCACTGGAGCCTGGGAGGCTGGGATTCAGCCCTGGCAATTAGCATTTGCTTAGACTAGGCTAGGTGCCTTTACCTGAAGATTTGCAATGAGTGCTGGTTTGGTCTTTGCAAAGCCCTTCCTACTTGGGCCTGGTTCCAGTTTTTAGGCTCCTTGGGAGTAAGAAAACTTGCCTTTTGGGTAAGAAACATCCATCTTGGATTTGGATCCCAACCTGAGCACATGAACTGGGTCTGATGTAGGCAGGAATGGGGATGGGGGAAGGGACCTGCATGGCAGTGAACTGTCTCCATAAGACCTTCACCTTTTGGAACCAGTAACCAAGACTTGATGAAACCCATTAACCAACAATAGGCCCTGAGGAAGCTGGATCCACTTTCTTCTGCCCAGTTGTAACATCCCACCAACTTTCGATGGCCCAGCAGAAGATTCCAGAGCATTCCAGCCCAGGAGGACAAAAGCCCCCTCGGGAAAAGTCAGGGCTCTCCACCTTTGGAGCAGTCATTCTCCCTTGAGCACCTTACTCTCACTTTTCCTCCTCCTTCCCCATCCTAAAACCTCTAAATAAAATCTGCTTTACTTCAACTGCTCATCTAGTCCTGAAAATTCTTTTTCTGTGACAAAGACAAGAAATCTGAGTAAACCCTGGATATGGCCTAGGACTGACTTTCCTTTCCTTCAAAGAACATTCCTCACTCCAGCCTGAGTCCATGGCTCCCAGAGAAGTCTTGGGTGGTGGGAATCAACTCCTATGCCTAGAGATCAAGTGGACATCAGGCAAGGCTTGATGGCCACCTAATGGGGCTGGTGGGGCTCAGGCCCATGCAGTGCAGGGGCTCATCGCAGACTATATCAGTCTTTAGCCTGTCAAGTGGTTCCCAGGCAGCAGAGGCGACTGGGGAGAAAGTGGCTATCTCTCTCTCCTTCCTGCTTCACATAAGCGACCTATGGGGCCCACGTACATCAGATCCAGCCAGGAATGGAGGTTTGGGGTTCTCCAGACCTTCAATTGTATTAGCAGAGTTTGCTTAGTTATTGGGGAGAATTAAAAGTCTTTGGAACTGTGCTAAACTTGTGAATTTTGTCAGTCTGCTGCCAGATTTCAGGGTAAAAGGAATCTATCCCATTCCTTACTGTCAGGGACCCCAAACAACCCCAGCAGTCAGGACACACTTCCCTTTCCTGCAAGGAGCAAGGGTCACTGCAGACTCCTACCATGCCTAGGTTTCCCCAGTTGTTCCCAGGTACCAGAGGTGGTTAGAGAGAAAGCAATAGGTTCTATTCTCAAAGATGCCATCTCCTTCCACCCCACTTCACATAAGGCACTCGGGGAGAAGCCCCCCGGCATCAGTCATAGGAGATGTACTTTGAGTTGTAAGGGCACAGACACACACTGCCCTTGAACACAGCTAGAAACCTGGTCCATGAATTATATGTGTGTTACTCAATCAAAGAAAATGTCTTCATACCGTAAGTGCTGGGTAGGTTAAAGACAGTCTGGGCTGGTAGTTGCTGTTCCTGTAGGTGGACAGATAGGGATGTTCCTGCAGAGTAAAGGAATGCATGGAGTCAGGGCCTTGGAATCCCTTCATTATCAGGCTTTACTATGCATCAAACAATAAAACCCCCAGTTCATCAAAAACAAATATTCTATCAAAGTGGTCAGGAAGTCTACCCATTACTGCCTAGTATTTTTACATTGACTGAATCAGTAACTTTAAATTAATAACAGTATTTGTCAGGCACATGCTTAAGGTAATTGTCTTCAAATTTGGGACCTTTGAGGACAGCTGAGATGCAATATTGATTCCCCAGCGAAAGGGGCTTTCTTTAGTCAAATGGCTCCCCTGCCCCATGTGTAAACCTGTGTGTGCAAAGTATGCAAGATTTTGCAAGGTTTTGCATAGACTCTAAACTTTTAAGGAGATAATGACTCAGAACAAAAAATTTCTTCACATGATGCTGTAAAGAACTTTAAAAAAAAGACTGGGTCCCCTAGGATGAACCCAGAGCCATGGCAGAGCCTGGCAAGCTACCTGTGGTGTATTCGATATGCCAAAAACAGCAACAATAATGGACCTCATTCCCAACTAATGGAGACGATACTGGCGCCCGCTCGAGCAAATCAATAAATGACGGGAAGACAAGTGACAAGTGATATGATGCTAACTTCTGGAATTCACCAGAAAACTCCTCCCTCTTCCCTGTACCTTAGGGGGCAGTTCACCAGCCGCCTCTCACTTGCACTGTATGGCCTTTCTTTCTGTCCTGCTGGCTCCATCTAGAAGAGAAGCAGAGTTTTGGGATAGAAAAGGCTTGTGTAGAGATTGTTTTCCTGGTGTTGCTGAGAAAGATACACTCCAAGGTTTACCAGTCTGGTCATGAACCTCAACATCACCTGGGAATGCTTTTGAAATGTGCTTTTTCCAGACTCTATCCCGGCCCTACAGAGAAAGAAATTCTAGAGGCAGGGAGAGCTCTCTGAATTTCAAGAAACAGGAGGGTAGGCATTCTTAGCTCTCGAGGGGAGGCTCAGTGCAATGGCAGGAGCCATGATCCCTAACCCACACTTCCTGATTTTGTAAGAGGAGAATCTGAACACAGAGGGGTTGAGCCAGGACTAGGATGCCAGTGTCTGGGGTTGAGTAGAAAGTCTCAGAGTCTCAGAGCTCTCTGAGCATCCAGGGGTCAGTGTGCCACTCATGCATAAAAGGGTTGTAGGGGGACATGGAAACAAATGCCTTTTGGGTATAGGAGGGTACTGCGACATAAGATGTGTGTACAGTTAGATGCATGAACCTGCACCTCTAAAGTGCCATTGGATTCACCTGAATCCTTTCTATGTCCATTCATCTCTGGCTAATGAGATCATGGACTGACCTATTGGATTTGACCTCAGTGGTCTCAGTAAATCCAATTCAGGAGAGAGTGAAGGAGGGAGCTAGAAGGACAGAGACTCTGATGGCTGAAGAGATCCCAGAACACAGAATCAAAGCTGAAGAAACTACTCAGGGCTGAACAACCCAGTTCATCCATTGCTGTCTGTCGCCATATTCCAACCTGACCCATTGCCCAGTTTTCCTAGATGAACCAAGACCTCCAGGAGTCTTTCTGTGTTCTAGAATCATATCGTAGGAGATCAGGGAGGGTCTGGAATTTTACTACTAGGAAATGAGGAGCAGAACCTCCATAGAGGGTAATTTTCCCTGTTGCCATCACATCTGGTAACAGCTGCAAGATGAACTGAAGAGAGTATCTGGTGTCCCACATCTTTTCTGTCCTGTTTCACCTTCAACAAATTGCCTCCTTGTGTGGGGAGTTAATCTTCTCACTTCCTTCTTCTTAGCCTGGTCTTCCACTATCCAGACTATCCAGATATAGCACATTTGTTTATTTGCTCTCCATAGCCCCTCACATATTCTAAAGTGATTATTTCATTTTGGGTGAGTTTTCAGGTCACAACTCCCTCTCGTCACAACTCCACCCAGCAGACCAGACTATCACAGCCTGGATCATCCACACCCACCCTGCAGCAGTTTTTTTATTTAATCTGGCCCAGGTATGCTAAACCAGAGACTCTCAGACATGGGGCAGAGCTGCTACTTGCTCTCCCTGTGCCCAGCTGCTCGTGGAGGTGCCTGGGAGGCATGGTAGGTTCTAGCCCTGGTCTGCCACCCCAGCAGAACCTCACAACAAGCCAGACCACCCTTCCCTACTCCATGGGGCCCGCCATTTTCCACATCCGGACTTCCCTCTCGTCACAACTCCACCCAGCAGACCAGACTATCACAGCCCGGCTTGCGCAGCTGCTGAGTGGCCACGCGGTTCATCAATAAATGCTTTATTTAAAGGTGACTACAACAGTATGCCACCGGCACAGCAAACCTGGCAAGCTCGTGTAGTATTTGATATGCCAAATACCAGTAACATTTATATTTGGTCATTCCGTGACCTAATATAATTGTTTGAGGCTCTTTATGTTCCTGGAGCAAGCGGATGCCTTTGGGTTCTACTAGCATGAGACAGGGCATATGGAGATATTACTGGTGCCTGCTCTAGCAAATAGATGATTAACGGGAAAATAGTGATAGTGATAGTTTCAGGTCACACCCAGTTTTCTCATGGATTAATCCATTGATCAGGGATCACATCTGGTACTGCTTGGAGTAACATATTGGGTGCTGGGAAATAAACCTTTGCCCACCAGGTGCAAGACAGGCACATTTTCTGCTCTACCATATTTCAGTCCCCTAAAAGATCATTTGAATCCCTACTCCAGGGGCCCTCTTGTGACTTCAGGATGGTACACAAGGCTGCACGTGATTTCACTTTCACTCCTGTCTCTCCATAATAACTGACTTCCAGCAGAGAGAGAGAGTATGTTATTTGGTGCATCTCTGTATATTCCTGAGTTCTAGCGTAGGGCACAATGTCAGCAATTGCCAAGACGAAAGGAAAGAAGACCCATGAAGGAAGCTGGGTAGGTTGAGGGGAAGGTTGGAGGAGAGAGGGTTTATGGGGCTGGCATATTGTTTCCAGAGAAGAGTGAGCAAAATCATTCATTGCAGGAGAAGTAATATTCTCATTCTCTGGTCTTCACAGACTAGCAAGAAATGGGGTTTGAGGGAGAGATAGTATCACATCTATGGGTCAGTCATTTGTTAAGAGCCTTGTCTAAGTCAATTGCTTTCTGAAAGTAAGAGACTGCAACTGATTGTTCTGTGGGAAGGTGCCCTCACTCCCAACCTAGCAGTCATTTCACCTTAAGACACAACTGATGATAATGGAGGAAGAGCACATCAAATGAGGATAGGGGCAGAGATGGAGGTATAGAGACAGAGGGAGAGAGAGAGAGATAGAGAGAAAGTTTCATGATGGTGAAAGAGAACAAGAGAAATAAAAATCAAGTTCATCTCATGGTAAATCTAAAATAGACTATTTTGATAATTGGGAGCAAAGAAAGAATGTAAAGATGAGGTCGGTAACATAGTGTGAGGCTCAGCTTTTAAGGTTATACATGTCCATGGATTATTTCCCATCAGTCTGGAACTTGGGGGGAACAGACACAGCTCAAATATATATGTGTGTATTCCTTCCTTTGACCAAAATAGATTCCCTTCCTTTGACCTGAGATGGGTTATATCAAGGGGGTGTGGCCTTTGCCTCTCAGAATGGGAGTTGAAATCTTAAATTATTGTGCCAGTAATAGGTGGAATTGGCACATAGGCTTTTTGGTGATAAACCCCATCAGCAATCTGAAATGCCAACTTGGACCTCTGAAGCAGTTCACAAAGTAACAGTGAGTATAGACAGCTAAATAGAATTCACTAGGTGGACTACTACTTTTCTCTTTCACCTGGGCTCCCACAAAATCAGAAATAATGCTCAGATGCAGAAAACACATGTCTAAACCCACACCCAGCCCCTTGTAACAAGGTGAGCATAACTGGCCTATTGCTGGTGTGGGAAATGGGTGGGGAGACCCAGATGCCTAAAGATATCGTGAATGGGCGACATAGGCAATCTGCAGCCCCTCAAACAGAGCAGTGGACACAGATGGGGTCACGATATGTCCTTTTACTGCAGTTCAACACCCTCTGCTCTCCAGCATGATAATTTTCCAGGACCCTGACCTCTCACCATGCTGTTCCAGAGGTGCACGCCCAGTGCAGTGGGGTCTTTCAGTGACTCATTCACCTGGAAGAGAAATCAATATGAAGCCTGTGCATCCTCCCTGACCCCAAGGTTGAGGGATCTCCACAAACATTGAAGTTCTCCCTGGCAGCTGTGACAGCTTTGATCCATCCTGATGCTTTCTCTCCAAGCACATTATCCCCAATGAATACATTACTTATTGGACCTTCCTATCCCTAAGGGAATAAATGGAATAAGCAGTGACAGGGTCATGTCTTAGCATGGCTGATTAGCATGAAAGTAAAGAACTAATATACCTTCTCCTTGTGTCCAGATCCACAAACATCAGGACCTACCAGCAGTTTGTTTTACTGTCTCCAGTGGCTCTCAGTCAATTGGAGATTTTACAAGGAAGGACAAGAGAATGTCACCACCTTTCCCTCCACAGAGTTGCATTCTGTGCTTGGTAGGAGTTAGGAGCTACCACAGGAGGGAGCAGAGTCTTACCAGGAGAGAGGACTGGTCTCTCTCACAGAAGAAGGGCTGCAACACCAGAGCGAAGGAATCCTCCTGATTGTACTTGCTAGAGGCCAGGAGCCTTTCCCAAGTTTCCTGAAGAAGAGAGCAAAGAGACATGGATCCAGAATCACTCAGGGGCCCTAATCACTGAATCTCATCACTGTATCACTGTCTTCCCGTTCATCATTGATTTGCTCGGCGGGCACCAGTAAGATCTCTATATGTCCTGTCTCATGCTAGTAGAGCCCAAGGGCACCTGCTTGCTCCAGGAACATAAAAGAGCCTCAAACCATTTCATCAGATCATGGGAATGAGGTCTATAATTGTTACTGGTATTTGGCATATCAAATACAACACAGGTAGCTTGCTAGGCTCTGCCATGAATCTCATCTTTAGAATTAATCACAATGGCCCTTCCAAATTCTATGATCTTCAGAAGCCCGCCTATGTCTTGCATGCCAGACTCTTCCAGACAGTAAACTGGGTTCTATTTCTGCCAAAGGACAGCTATCAGTTAATACCAAAGACAAATTTAGAATATTTTCTAAGGCAGTACAAGAAGAAAACAGTATCGTGTCACTGGGCTAGGATCCCAAACTCTCATCAAAGGTTGAGTTTTATGCAGGAATATACCACTTAACTGAAAAATGAATTTTGTTAAAAAGATAGAGGTGCTATAATGATTTTATTTACTGTGTTTTCCTTAAATAGCATTGTGTTTATGTATCAGTGAGAAATGCACAGGAGCACTTTGCTCACTGGGAAGTAATATCAACAGACCATAAAGTGTCCTTGATGCTGTTCTCTAAACTAGCAAACACACCTCCATGAGTCCTGACTTGACTTAACTTGCAGTCTGGTGTACAAGTCAGCCTGGAAACAGCCACCAGCTTCAGATGCAGTGTGGATGATGAGAAAATATTTTTTTTAGAAAAATACCAAAGTCGTTCAACATCTTTCACCTATTCTATTATAACCCCCAACTCCAACCCCAAATAGTGGTCAGACCATTATACACTGTATCACTGTATCACTGTCTTCCCATTCATCATCGATTTGCTCGAGCGGGCACCAGTAACATCTCCATATGTCCTGTCTCATGCAAGTAGAGCCCAAGGGCATTGCTTGCTCCAGGAACATAAAGAGCCTCAAACCATTCCATCAGGTCATGGGAATGAGGTCTATAATTGTTACTGGTATTTGGCACATCAAATACGACACGGGTAGCTTGCCAGGCTCTGCCATGCGGGTGGCAATAAAATACAAAAAAAAATGCCCCAGCAACCAAAAGAGCCACTGCAAAAGTAGCAAGGGAGCCAGGACGGCAGGGAGAAGGCTCCAACGGTGGAGGGCTGCTTCGTGGGGGGCACCCTGGTTTTGCTTCCTGGCACCTTACGGTCCACCCACGACTGCTAGTATAGCCCCGCCACCACTTAGAAGGAAATAAAGGTCTGTGAGGCTGGTGCGCCCAGGAACGTGAATCAAACAAACACAAACGCCCTCTAGAGAAGCCCAGCTTAAATTAGACCCAAAAGTAAAATTATAGGGAACATGCATTCAGACTCTGAAATCACAAAAATGCCAGACTCAGAACACAAATGGAACTGGAGACTCACAAGTGGCAACTGTATGGGGGCGGAGCCATAGCACAGCTGGGAGGGCGTTTGCCTTGCCTGGCCAACCTGGGCTCCATCTCCAGCATCCATATGCTCCCCGAGCACCCCCCCCCAAGAGTAAATGCCCAGGAGTATGCCCTGAGCATTTGCCGGGTGTGGCCCCAAAAGAAAAAAAAAAAAACAACAACAAGTGAGGACTGTGGATAATCCGCCTAGAATGTAAGCCACTGAGACAGACTCTGGAAGGCACACACAGAGAATACAGACGCCGTGTTGAGAGTATCTTCAATATACTGACAAGCGGCTCAAGACTGTTCACTCCTTAAGGGGATCTGAAAAACCAGCCAACTTGACCGGTCACATCTGAATGTAGAGACCCTAAGATGTGAAAAAACAGTTACAGGAAGGATGACAGCAGGTGCTAAGAAATAGGCTTGGCTTTAGGGATGCAGCATGAGTGAGGGGTGCCCAAGAACAGAAGTTGCCCAGTCGCTGGTGGAGGAGCAAAGCGATCCGGGAGACGCCAGAGTCACAGCAGGGTTTCACCTGCCGTGCAGGGCCAGTGCTGGCCAGCAAGTGTTTTTAAACAAGGCTGAAGAGTCAGCCCCGGTGGCCTAATGGATAAGGCATCGGTCTCCTAAGCCAGGGACTGTGGGTCTCGAGTCCCACCGGGGTCAAGAGGTTGAGTTCAGTGGCCGGAGCGATAGTCCAGCAGGTAGGGCGTTTGCCTTGCACGTGGTCGGCCTGTGCCGGCCCGGGTTTGATCCCGGCGTTCCATATGGACCCCCGAGCACCGCCAGGAGTAATTCCTGAGTGCAGAGCCAGGAGTAACCCCTGAGAATTGCTGGGTGTGACCCCAAAAAAGCAAAAAAAAAAAAAGCTGAAGACCGCTAAGTCTAAAAAAGGGGACTCTGAAATTTTTCAAAAGTGAAAACTTTTTGTTTTTATCTCCACTGAATCCCAATAAAACCCAAGTGAGATGAATTTTTAAAATTCAAACAGAAGAAAGATGCCCTATAAGGGAGCAAAATTCAGATCAACCATCAATTACCGGAGCAGCAAGAACTACAGAAGCTCTAAAGACAGGGAGGAACGGCTTTAAAATACTCAGGGGGAAAACAGCTCTCAGCGGAAACTGCACACTCAGGGAAATCCAAGAAAATCAAGACAAAGACCCTGGCCACAGGAATTTCGAAAAGAGGCACTTTCAACACAAACGTTCCCAGAGCTCAGGTCTATATCCAAGTAAGAATGCTAACAAAGCAATGGTAGCTGTGTGGGACCGGTCGAAATAAGCATTATGACCTAGAGCAGTGATATAATAACTGATTTGTAGGATTTAATTTTTTTCAATTGAATGTTGACTAAAAATAGCAAAGATCACTGGAGACAGAGACCAGCCCAATGATCCTATGTCTGTCTGCTGTTTGGCACAAGGGTGAACTTATTTAATATATTCTTCCCTTGTTAACTTAAATATACATGCACCACATATGTTCCCAGGCGTGACCTTAGCACAGAGCCAGGAATAACCTTGTTTTCTGAATACCATCACGTGTGGCCCCAAAATACCCAGGCCCAAGAGCCTTGATAAAACTGTTATCAAAGTACATGAAAAGCCAGATTCGCCTCCAGTCTCCTGAAGTTATACATATACAAAAAGTGTAGAAGATTTTTTTTAAAAAATGTTATTATACCACCATGAGGTATACAATACAAAGCTGTTTATGATTGGGTTTCAGTCACACAGTAGTCCCACACCATCCCTCCACCAGTGCCCTATTCCCAACACCAATGTCCCCAGATTCCCTCCTCCCTCCTGACTCTGTGGCAGGTACTTTCTTCTCTCTCTCTCTCTCTCTCTCTCTCTCTCTCTCTCTCTAGCTATCTATCTATCTATCTCTCTTTCTCTCCTCTTACACATTGTGGCTTACAATACATACATTTAGAGGTTATCATGCATATCCCTTTGTCTACATTCAATGCTCAGTCTGGTGTTCCCATTTCCAACAATTATTAGCACACTGGACCTAACCTCTGACCCCACACACTTGTAGTGGATTAGTGTTGGGAGACTGCAAAAAAAAAATTAAATATCAGGAAGGAAAATTACAGCACCGGTAACTAGAACCTGACACTTGCCCTGGATATAGGCAAAAAATCTAGTCCTTGACAACTGTTTCCCAATGGTCTCCATCATACCTATTCTGCTCCATAACACCAGTTCCTATAAGCCAGGGATCAGTCACCCAGAGTGAGCTCACCTGATAGGAGCGCCGTGCTAAGGCTTTGTATTGGGCCATCTCCTCTGAACACCTGCAGGACTCTGTGTTTTTGCTGCAGATAAAACCATGCATAATGGGGCCAGAAAACAAAGAGTGAGAATATAATCGCTAAATGCAAAGCCTTGCATGCAGCAGACAGAACCCAGGCAGAATCATTCAGATGGGCCCTGGGTCTTCTGACAACCAATACTCTCAAAATAACAACAGCAGCAAACATACAAACAAAAAAAAATGTTGGAAATAATTTAGAAAAGAAACTCAGACTTCCAAGACTTGGGTATTAGCCAGCAGGAAGTGAAACCCTGAAGACCTGGAGGTACTGAGGTTGGTGTCAGCAATAGTGAAGTGGGAAGTTTTTTGAAGGTGCAGGTGAAGGAAGTAAATGCACAATGGAATGGAATATCATGGTGATGGCTCTCCATCTGCTTTCCCCTGGGATGGGTGACAGTGAGTGAGTGTGGAAAGCGAGTGTGAAAAGCTCCTTTCATGCTCCTCATCCAGTAATTTCTGAACCTTTGTCCCCCCTCCTCTGCACCAAAATAAACCATAAGTTTCCCTCTTCTCCCAATGCCCTTCTCCCAATCCTTCTTCTTCTTCAAAGCCACACTGTACCTCACCTCGGTCCTCACAATTATGTGCTCCTGACTCCAGGTGTCTCGACCATGACATTTGTCAGAGAAGCCCCTTTCCCTGCTTAAAGCCAGAAACCTTTGGTTTTAAAATATTAACATTTTATTTTTAGAAAATCAGGAATACTTGAAATTCAAGTTTGGGGAAGAAAACCCTTCAGACTTTTACCCAATCCCCAAAAGCAATATTTCTGAGATTATAGATTTCTTTTGCCAAAACTAATTTGTCTTTGCTGGGGAAGAGGCATAGGAGGCTTCCCACAGGCTCTGCATCCTGTCTGCTGCTCAGAGATCCATGCCCAGCAGGACTGTGGGGACTCATCAATGTCAGCTATTGCATTCAAGCCTCCTCCATGAAAAATCTAGACTATCTCCTTAAATCTGCCCCTTCTTTGATGTTATAAGCACCAAAGCTTTTTTTTTTTTTTGGGTCACACCTGGCAATGCTCAGGAATTACTCCTGGCTCTTTGCTCAGGAATTACTCCTGGCAGTGCTCAGGGGACCATAGGGGATGCTGGGGATCAAACCGGGTCAGCTGCAAGCAAGGCAAATGCCCCACCCACTGTGCTATTGCTTCGGCCCCCACAGCTCATTTTTATCTCTCAATTCATTTACTCTTTTGTGAGAATGTGTAGATGGTGCCAAGCCTAGGTCTGCATATTTGCAAGCAGACAAAATTTACTATCAGAGCTACATCCTGGCCAATCTGACAAATAATTCAGTGAAGGGGCAGAGGGAGTTTGGCTCTGGCATTTCACCAACCAGAGCAGATACTTAATTTTCTTCCTTTGTTTTTCCTCAGCATCGTACTTTCACCTCATTTCTTTTCTCATATTTCCCTTAACTCATCCCTGCCTCATAAGAGTCTTCTTCTCCTACTAGAAATTAATTTGATTTTTAACATTCTAGTTGTCAGGAAATAACCCAGAGGTGAATCAAGTGCTGTAAAGGAGCCATAATGAGAAACTTGTTCTCTCAGTTCCCTGTAAACACAGGTTGGTCCCCTCTCCTTGTCTATTTACCACCAATCACAACACAAGTGCCTGATTCCCTCTAGGCTCTCACCCTGTGGATATCACAGAACAGTTAATGCAGCTGAAGGATAATTTTGCAAGTGGCACATGGCAGCCAGAAGAACTGAATATTTAACATAAGTCAAGGGACATATATGATACCCCTTAGTGTCTATATTGCTAACCAGATCTTGGGAGAGAGACAGAGAATGAGAGAATGAGAGATAGGTGGGAGAAAGACAGAGATAGAGAAAGAGAGAGACAAGAGAGAGATACTACCTGCCATAGAGACAGGTTGGGCCATGGGGTGGCGAATGGGACACATTGGTGTTGACAAAAGTGCACCCTCGTGGAGGGATGGGTGTTGGAACACTGTGAATCAGATCCAATCATGAACACCTTTGTATCAACCCATCACACAGTGATTTAACAAAGTAATATTTTTTAAAAGCTAAAACGGCTGGTCCCACTACACTGGCCTTCTTACCTGTTGTGAGTCCTCATCTCAGGCAAGGCAGAGAATGCCAGGATATCTGTGAGATCCACCAGGTTTACAAATGATCTAGGAACCTAAAAGTAGGCAAGGAAGAAGCCTGGCATTGGAAAAGTCACCAACCTTGCCTGGGTAACTCAGGAATGCCTGTCTGGATGCCTGGTTTAGGAATAACTGTGCTTGACTGTCTTTAAATTCCAGACTCTTGGGGAGACTGGAGTAAATCACAAGGACTCGCCCAGCTGCCAAGCTCAAAAGAGGCTTCACCACTTCCCAGTGAAGACTCTCCCCTTCAGTGTTCAATGAGGTGGGGCATCCTCTCTTAAAGACTTCCTTTTAGGAAAAATAAGGGGTGCTGGTAAGAGCTATGGGTGCCCCCAGGATAATGAGAAACTGCCACCCTACTCATGGTCATTCTTGAAAGGATTTTAGCAAGGGTTCAGGAACTCACCACGAAGTCACTAACGAGAGACAGAGAGAGGAAACAGAGACAGAGAAAGACAGAGACAGAGAGAGACAAAGAGAGACACAGAGAGAGAGAGAGAGATCTCAACATAGAAGACAATCACTGGAACCCAACTGAGACCCAGTGCTAGGTCAATGACCTGGGCTCTTACTCAGGGCGAGGTAAAATGTTTCTCCAGAATTGTTTCTTTCTCTTACTCTCCAATTAGTTCCTGGGAGCCATATTTTCCCCAGCAGTGGAAGATCTGACCCATCAACACTCTTAGCTGTGTCATGAGCTTGCAAGAAATCTCAGGCACAAGGTCCCACAGAAAACATGTAGAGGATCATCAGTCTCACCTCCTCATACAGGTAGTCCAGGGTTTTAGTCAGTTTATTCATCGTACTTGTCACAAAGCCGTTCTGTGGGAGGACAAACATGCAGAGCGCAGATGAGGCCCAGGGATATGCAGTGAAGTGGGATACCTAGAATTGCATCTCGTTATTACCTTCTCTCCCCAATTCCTTCCCTGTACTGACACTATAACAACTAAAGGACATCGAGGTCCCAATCCCACAAGCATATGTACACTTCCCAAACTTTCCCAGATTTCTAAGTCATGCATGCCCTGACACTGAACCAGACAATAACAAACTTACCCAATGGAGACATTTAGTGCCATGGAGGACAATTTCCAACCCAACATCCAGAGACAGGAGGCCAGACTTACTCCCAAGACAGCTGGTGGGATACTGTTGTGTATGTAGGTGTGTCTGTGTATGCCTGTGTGTGTGTTGACCATGATAGCAATACAGTCAACATAAACAGGAATCCTGTCATCCTTCACTGAGCTACTACCTGGTAGATGAATTATTTTTACTGGCAGGGCAGTTGGTTAAAGGAAAAACACAATTGCCCAGCTTTTAAGCTCCTAGATAAGTTTCAAAACTCATGCATAGACCCATTCTACCCCACATTTCCTGCCACTCTTGCCTTAACATGAGTAGTTCCTGTCACAGTGTTTAAGGACACTGTAAATCACCTATCCTTCAAGAGATTTGAAAGTAGGTCAAGGGATATACCTGATAACCTTTCAGTTTCTGTAAAGGACACCAGAATGCACGAGAGAGAGAGAGAGAGAGAGAGGGAATGCCTGCCATAGAGGTAGGCTAGTGTAGGGGATAGGGTGGGAAATGGGGACACATTGGTGTTGGAAAATGTGCATTGGTGGAGGGATGGGTGTAGGAACTGTATGACTAAAATCTAACCAAGAACAACTTTGTAATGGCCCATCAAATGGTGATCAATAAAATATTCAATAAAATAAAATATTTTTAAAAGATAATGAAGTTGATGAACTAAACTATCAGAGATTAGGAAAAAATCAATTTTTTGCTTCCAGGAAACATGTCTAAATTCATGGGGTAAATAGAGTGAAAGGGTTTTAAATAATTACTGAAGCCAATAGTACACAAAAAGGAAAGGGAAAACCATTCTTTTAACACTAAAAAATGCATCCAACGTAATGAAAGTAATGAGATATAGAAATGGATACTAGCTATTGATTAAGGAAACAATATATAGATAAGAACTAACTCTTATCGTCATCTGATAAGTGAAGGAGCTGAAGGAAGGGTCAGTAAACTATAAAACTTCCACTCACAGACCAAAGAAACACATCAATGGAAACAGTGACAGTGGGAGACTTCACAACCCATTTTCACTATTACACAGATCAACAAAACAGAGTATCAGTATAAAGAAAAAATGAGGAGTTATAATAACTTGGATTAATGGGCATAGACAGGGAAGTTTATCTTCAAAATACTAATTGAGTTCCCATTTGACCCAACTATACCACTCCTGGAAATATACCCTGGGAGGCCAAAAATCACTGTCACTGTCACTGTCTTATCACTGTCTTCCCGTTGTTCATCGATTTGCTCGAGCGGGCCCCAGTAACATCTCCATATGTCCTGTCTCATGCTAGTAGAGCCCAAGGGCATCTGCTTGCTCCAGGAACATAAAGAGCCACAATCCATTCCGGAATGAGGTCTATAATAGTTACTGGTATTTGGCATATCAAATACAACATGGGTAGCTTGCCAGGCTCTGCCGTGCAGGTAGCATACTCTTGCAGTCATCTCTAAGTCCAGCATTTAATGATGAACTGCGCGGCTGCAAGCAGCCACGCGAGCCAGACTGTGATAGGCTGGTCTGCTGGGTGGAGTTCTGACGAGAGAGAAGTCCGGATGTGGAAAATGGAGGCCCTCATGGAGTGGGGGGTCATCTGGCTTGTTGCAAAGGCTCTGCTGGGCTGGCGGGCCACCTCTCCTGGGCTCCTTGTGAGCGGCTGGGCACAGGGAGAGCAAGTAGCAGCTCTGCCCCATGTCTGTCTCAGAGACAGAGGCCAAAAAATACAGTAGAAAAATCACCTGCATTTCTATGTTCAAAGCAGTACTGTTCACAATAGCCGGAATCTGGAAGCAACCAGAGTGACTGAGAACAGATGACTGGATAAAGAAACTATAGTACATCTTCATAAGGAATACTATGCAGCTGTTAGGAAAAACGAATTTATGAAATTTGACTATAAATGGATGCAAATGGAAAGGATCATGCTGAGTGAAATTAGCGAGAGAGAAAAGGAGAGATATAGAATGATTGCATTTGTAAGACAGAAAATGGAACAGGGTGCTAATAATAGTCGAGGGTACTAATGCCAACCTAGAACTGAGCATTAAATAGAGGCAAAAGGATACACATGACAACCTTTTAATGTATGTTCTGTAATCCATAGTCTGGAAGGGAAGGAAAAGAGAGAGAGAAAGGAAAAGAAATAAAGAACCTGCCATGGAGCAGGGCTGGGGAAGGGAGGGAACCGGGGATGTTGGTGGTGGGAGATGGGCACTGGTGGAGGGACGGGTGCTGAAACACTGTATGACCAAAACCCAAACATGAACTTTTTAATTGTATATCTTTTTATTTGTATATCTCATGGTGGTATAATAAAATACTTAAAAAAAAAAAAAAGAGAAAAAAAAAGAATGACTGCATTTATCTGCAGGATATAAAAAAATAGCATGATACTAATATCCAAGGTCAGGCCAAACATAGACCAGAAGGTCTTGTCAGTGGGTGGAATCTACTGCAGAAGTGTGTGGGAGTCAGAGGTTAGGTAAGACAGAGAAAGAAAAAAAAAAGACAGAGAAAGGAACAGTGAACTAATAATTGTTGGAAATGATTATACCAGCCTAGAACTGAGCATTGAATTGAGGTAAAGGGATATACATTATATTGTCTAAATGTATGTATTGCAAGCCACAATCTGTAAGAGAAGAGAGGGGGAGAGAGAGAGAGTAAGACAGAGAAAGAGAGAAAGAAGCAAAGTGCCTGCCATAGAGGAGAGCTGAAAACAGGAGACATTGGTGGTGAGAAGTGGGCACTGGTGGAGTGATGGATGCTGGAACACTGTATGACTGAAACCCAAACATGAACATCGGGGCTGGAGTGATAGCACAGAGGGAAGGGTGTTTGCATTGCATGCGGCCCACCTTGTTTCTATCCCGGCATCCCATATATGTTCCTCTATCACTACTAGGAGTAATTCCTGAGCAAAGAGCCAGGAGTAACTCCTGAGCATCACTGGGTGTGATCCAAAAAAGCAAAAAAAAAAAAAAGAAAAAAAGAACATCTTTGTAATTGTATATCTTACAGTGACACAATAAAAAAATACTAATAGGCACTCTTCTCCTGTGAATATGGAACACTATCCAGGATAGACCATATACTAGGACAAAACTCAAGAATAATTATGTTTATGAATATATAAATCATAAATATAAATAAATCGTGAATATATATAAATATATATCCGGCCCAGGAATGCTGATCCAGAGACAGACATGGGGCAGAGCTGCTACTGGCTCTCACTGTGCCCAGACGCTCATGAGGCACCTGGGAGGGATGGCAGGTTCTAGCCCTGGCCTGCCACCCCAGCAGAGCCTCACAACAAGCCAGACAACCCCCACTCCATGAGGACCTCCATTTTCCACATCCGGACTTCCCCCTCATCAGAACTCCACCCAGCAGACCAGCCTATCACAGCCTGGCTCATCCAAATCCACCCTGCTGCAGTCTTTTTAATCTGGCCCAGGTATGCTAATCCAGAGACAGACATGGGGCAGAGCTGCTACTGGCTCTCACTGAGCCCAGATGCCCATGAGGCACCAGGGAGGGATGGCAGGTTCTAGCCCTGGCCCGCCACCCCAGCAGAGCCTAACAACAAGCCAGAAGACCCCCCACTCCATGAGGACCTCCATTTTCCACATCCGGACTTCCCCCTCGTCAGAACTCTACCCAGCAGACCAGCCTATCACAGCCCAGCTCGCGCGGATGCTTGCGGCCGCGCGGTTCATCAATAAATGCTGGATTTTGAGATGACTACAAGAGTATGCTACCCGCAAGGCGGATCCTGGCAAGCACCCGTGTCGTATTTTATATGCCAGATACCAGTAACAATTATAGACCTCATTCCCATGACCTAATGGAATGGTTTGAGGCTCTTTATGTTTCTGGAGCAAGCAGGTGCCCTTGGGCTCTACTTGCATGAGACAGGTCATATGGAGATGTTACTGGTGCCCACTCGAGCAAATCGATGATGAACGGGAAGACAGTGATACAGTGATACAGTGATATATCCGTTTTAGCATCCTTTCAAAATAAAATGCCACAAAAAGTATAAAGTAACCATAAAAAGATTGGGAAAGACTCCAAGTGAAAGCTGAACAAAATGCTACAGTAGTTAATGGAGGAAGTAAAAAGATACATAGAAAATAATGACAGTGAAAAAAGAGCTATCAGTATCTGTTGACACAGATATATCTATTCATTCTAAGGTGGAAATTCATAGCAGAACCAGTTCATCACTTGATCACTTGAATCCCGTTATTCATCGATTTGCTCGAGCGGGCGCCAGTAACATTTCCATTGGACCCTATCACGTGCCAATGTAGCCCAATGGCATCTGGTTGATTCAGGAATATGAAGAGCCTCAAACCGTTCCTTCAGGGTCTTAACAAGGAAGTCTGACCATCTTGTAGGTGGGCGGCCACGTGATCTTTTGACATCCCGTGGGATCCAGTCGGTAATGGCTCTAGTCCAGCGGTTGTCTCCAAATTTATGTCTCCAAATCTACTGGTTCCAGTAGAACCAGTTCATATTAGAAATAAAAGAAAATGCTCATCAATTACCTAAACACATGTCTTAAACAACTGGCGAAATAAAATCAAATAAATCCCAGAGGACATGCAAAGAAGAAAATATAATTAGAGAAGAAAGAAATGATATAGAAATCAAGAACACGATACAATAAATGAAACAAGGATCTTGTTCCTTGAAACAAAAAACAAGATATATAATCCTTTGGCTAGACTCATGAATTAAAATAAGAGACTGCCTGTCTGAGAGCCACTGGTTCCCCCAACAATATAAGGGAGTAAGTTCCCTTCTACCTCCAAGACTAGAGGGGAACGGATGAAAACTCACAAGTCCATCACAGTTCCAAAAGGCTTTTACTAATTACCAAGCTCTGCTGCTACAACAGAAGGTAATGGGATTCCCCATTCTCTAGCTCCTGGCCAGACCTCCTACCATGTGCCAGGTCTCCCAATAAATGGATGCTCTAACCTCAAGTCAGTCCCCTTTATATACCAAAAGCTATAATCCTTTCTTTAGGGAGGGTAACATCAGCAAAGATCAGTGAACCAACTTCTAGGTGTGGATATGAGATGTTACCACACCTTTGATTCAGGTATAAACAAATAATATTGCCAGGACCTAGTCCCTTCCTAAGAGATTATCTCATGTAAAAACACTGGAGTGTGAAAGAGACAGAGATAGCATAGAATTGATATAATGATATACATCTTAGTGGATGTATACCATGGAGAAAAAACACATTGTAATTTCAGGCCATGGACTTCATGCAATCTAGATAATACCCACAAGATCCTTTGTATTTACACTCGACTCCAGGGTGTTTCTGAGGTCTTGTCCTCTATTTCACTGTATCACTGTCTTCCCGTTGTTCATCGATTTGCTTGAGCGGGCCCCAGTAACATCTCCATATGTCCTGTCTCATGCTAGTAGAGCCCAAGGGCATCTGCTTGCTCCAGGAACATAAAGAGGCTCAATCCATTCCAGAATGAGGTCTATAATTGTTACTGGTATTTGGCATATCAAATACTTGATATGGCACATCAAATTTGATTTGGCATATCAAATATTTGATTTGATATTTGTCTTCTATTTACTGAGGGGTAATGCTCCCCTGCCTGAGGGCAAACTAGCATGATCCTTCCTTTGATCTTAGATGGTAGTCTCAACATAGCAAGGGTGGTAATCTCCTGGTCTCACCTGGGACCAGGGGGTGTTAAGAGGAATTGTGCCCAATCTAGATAGCATTGAAACCATAGTAGAGATTATAATAATATTTCAAAAGCTATTAATTCAGAGTCAAAAATAACTCCTGTAACTTCCAGTGTTTACACAAAAGAGAGATCTCATTAGCATGAACCTCGGTTTAAGGATATGTAAATATCTTAAACTGTAACTACCTTGAACATCAGAGATCCCAAGCTAGCTATGCCATGTCATCCAACAACTGCCCACATATATTGGATAGGCCAGGGAAGAGGAGAAATTACTACAGATCCCTAGAAATCCAGGGAAGATATGGGGATATGGAGTCAGGAGACACAGGGAAGTAATGGGGATAGGGGTCAGGAGCCTCAGCTATATTGGTAATCCAGGGTCTGGGGCTATAGTAATATATCCAAAGCACAGAAACCACAACACTGAAAACATGAGAGGCCAACTACAGCCACTAAGAGTTATAATGTTCAAGGTGGCAGGCTGGGGAGGTGGGAGGGAACAAGGGACTACAGGTGGAGGGAAGTTGACACTGATAATGGATTGGTGCTTGAAAATCATATGCCTAAATCTCAACTATCAATAGCTTTGTAAATCAAAGTTCTTCAAATAATAAATCAGAACTCAAAATTCAAGGAATGAGCCCATGACATTATGCTGGAGAATATAGAACATCCACTCCCCTTCTTGCCCATAGAAGGAAATATATCTGTGTATGTTCTTTTCATCCTTAGAAAAATCATGTTTCTATTTGATTTCATTCTGGAAAGCACCACCAACATGGTGTTGGAAGTCACTAGTGTCATGCAAACTTCTCCCAAAACCTCACTGGCATTCCTGCTCCACAGAACCTGAAGCTTACCTGGCCATTAACTGGACACAAGTAACACTCATTTGCATTACCGATGAACACATTGATTAGCTTCCAGTCACTTTCAAAGTTCAGTTGCTGAAAAGATGAGGGAAAAAATATCAAAATTGATAGTTATAAAACCTGGGCCTAAGTTTCGTTCTTTTCATCAGTTTCAGAAGCCACCTTCATAAAATGTGATTGATTTTTACACAAGTAAATAAATAAATAAATAAATAATGGAAATATAGAATTAAATCTGGGGGACAGATTGGAGTGCATACTTCCCTGTTATTTTCCTAAATATTATAATTCAATTAAAAATTCTGGAATATCTTGTTTAGGAGTAGCCAATTATTTTTGTCATGGTTCCTGAATGTTTCACTGTCCAATTATAACTTGAAATGACCTGGTCTTAATACCAGAAATATTTTGGCTGCTTCCTTAGATTCCAGAGATCCTATCTCAGGATGGGATAACAATAAGCTTGATAGCAAAAGTTACCTTGAATATATATTACTCAGGAATAGCATAAGGGTAGGAGGTTAATTATTATGATAGGAGATATTGAGTAATATCGGAGGTCAAGGTTCCCAGTGTGCATGCTTACAGTAACCTCTGCCTCGGAATAAAATGAAAACATAAATTAATAACATTAATCCTCACTGCATTGAGTGTTACCTCTCTACCAGGCTCATCCTCCATCTCATTTAGTCCTCCATAATCCCCGAGCTGTGAATGCTCATTAACCCCAATTCATGACTGGGGAAACAGAATTAGAGAGGCTAAGTGCCTTCTCCAACATTATACAGCTAATCAGGAGAGAAATCAGGATCCTGACCCAATGTTATCTCAAAGACAAGATCTTCATGTTTTCCCCCCAGGACACTGAGCATGTTTGCTTCTTTTGAAGCAGTCACACACTAGTGTAGGAAAGAGTTCTAGCATTCATGGTGTCCAGAGAATACTGAGGGAGTTTTTGGAGAGCCAGTCTACAATGACAGCTGAACTCTCGGCATTAAGACTGTGGAGTCTGGTTGGTGATGTCTAATTTGGTTCCAGCAAACACAGACTGCTTGAAGGTGGGGTCTAAGGGTCTCTTACCGCTTTCTGTTTCATGCCCATCACTAGTTCTATAGCCTGAGTCCACAAATATCTGTGCAGAGGGAGGGGGAGAAAATGAGAAAACCAGTTTAGTTTTGGTTAAACTGGAAGTCTGCACCCAAATCGCAGTCTACAGGCTTCTCTGAGACCAGGGCAGTATTCCACTACTCTGGTTTCTCAGGTGCTAAAATTCTTGTGATTTTCATTTGGGGGCCACTAGGCTTTTGGGCAATACCTTGTGATCCTAAAGGGGCTTAATTTCTCTTTGCTGTCTCAAGAAATCACAACTAAAACCTCTGTTGCCTGTATGCAGTGCCAGGAACAAATAAAGGTCAGCTGCATGTAAGTACATGTGCCCTGACCCCTGGATTACCTGCTCCCTTATTTCTAATCTTAGGCCAATTTGACTGCTTCTTCCCACCACACAAAGCCTTCCCACATACACAGTGTAAACCAACAGGACCTACAGCCTTGCAAAGAGTCAGAAAAAGGGACTTACTCAGCATCAGTCCAAGATGTCATTCTCATCGTAGGGATGCCCAGCGGCCTCAGCACAGTGGGATTGAAGAATCTGATGATATCTGAAAGGACTACAGAGAACTACCTTGAGACCATGGTCTGACACTTGACTTCGCCTGGACAGACGGACTCTCAAGGTGGCGGTACCCTGACTGATGCCCCTCTCAGAATTATTACCCTCACCAGGTATGGGCTATGATGCGGAACTCCCAGAAGCCTCCTGTAGTGAATGGAGTAAAACATTATCTGTGCCTCATGCCTAACTGTGTGAAGGTTAAGTGAGGCTTTGAAATGAGGTATTATTAGCTCTTCCAGCTAGTAGGGTTTGGGACAGAGCTTAATGAAACTATTCCCTGTCAGTCTCTTTCAGCGTGGAGGGAAGAGTAGCTGGAGTCAGGGATCAGTCATTCTATCCTTATACTATTCGTGACACCGGGTGGGAAGTTCTAGAGAATACAGAGAAAAAACTTCCCTGACTAAAAAAAAGGGGGGACAACATAAAATAGCTAATTCAGTAACTGTACAGCATATGATTTTGATTTTGAGCAGAAAGTGAAGATCCTGGAATGGCATGGAGTGAGATGCTCCAATCCTAGCCCCAACCCCATTCTTTGTTTCCAATCTCCAGCAGTTCCTGGGGTTTTGTGTTCTCCAGAAGGCAGCTTGAATTGGTCCCCGGAGGGAGTTGCAGCAGTACACGAAAGGACTGGGGAGAGGCGGCTCTGCTTTGCTGCTGGCCTAGTCTCTAATTTCAGGGTGGTTCTGTCTGCTTTATCCTCAGCCCAGAGCTAAATGCTCCCCTTCCATCACACATCTTTTCTTCATAGCATAAACTGCTATGAAGAATAATTTATGCTATAAAAGTATGCAACTTTTAGGGGAGCATCACCATAGATCAGTCTGTGCATAGACTGAAGAAAGTTCAGCATAAAACCTCATCCACAGATACTCACTCCCTTCCCACATATCTATAAGTATGGCCTGAGACAAAAGATTAAAATCATATAATGAAGATCCCTCACAGTGCGATCACAGCTTGTTTTCAGTTGACTCATTTTCCTAAAACCAATGGTCTGATTTCAGAAGAGAGGGAGTTCTAACCAAATGAAAAGTATTGACTTATAATCCAATACAAGTAGTATTGGAAAGAGTCTTCTCCTTGGGGGATTCGGGGGTACTGAAACTGTGGTCAAATTCTTCAGGTGAAAATCTCCAGCTGAGCTCTGAAGATCTAGGAGAGAATGGAATCTTGGTCTCTGGCCACGACTCTCCAAATTTTCTTGATCTTCCTACCATTCACACAACACCTGTTGATGTCTCTGTGTTAGATATTTGGACACATACACCCAATTCAGGGTGGGAGGGGTTATATCCTGGTTATGTTAGTCATCTCATTATTAAAGACATGCGACCATAACTCTAGAGTGTCCATTCTGGTCATTAAACAAAAAAATATTTTACCTAAAGGACACATAAATAGGTAGTGTGACTAAGAATATAAAGCTCACCTGTCTCCACTCCCAAGCATAGTTCTTGGGATTCTTCAGTCCTGCAAGAAGAAGCAAAGATAAGAGCATCAGGTAGAGATTGTGCCCCTGCCAACAGTTCACATCTTTGGTTGCTGTGGTCTGTTTCCTAAGTAGCATTGGCTCCTCCTGGTGCTGCTGGGTTCATCTTCCTGGTGTCATATAAACATTTCAAATGACAACAGAAATGCCAAGATAAAGTGATATGTTGAGTGGGTTCCCCTGACTGTGTCCACAAATGTCTGCAATTTCACCCTAAGTGAAAGAGATGCTAATCTGGATGTGACGCATGAATCATTCTTTTCTCACCCTGCATGAACTCCTGAGAGAACAGGGGCGAGCGGGCATAAAGTCCTCATTTCCTTCCCTAATTTCCTTCACTATTCACCTAGAGGAGCTGGGAAGATTCCGTGTTACCCCAAGTCTTGGCCAGGTATGCAGGAGACTAGTTTGTCTCTGCTCTGCCGCTTCTCCCTAGGGAGCATGAAGCACAGAAGCTTCCTGGACTTAGGGTTTCCTCCTCAGGGAATCAAGCAAGACAACATGCCAACAGGGCACCTCATCCCATCCCTCTGGGTCCAGGTAACTCACCTATTCAGCTTCTCCGTCACACCAACAGTGTTTGGAAATGGCAACTAGAGGAGAGAAAACACTTGAATCAACCTTCCAGGGAGGCTGTAGGCTCAGCTTCCTGAGACCAAAGCTTCCACTGACAGGAAACCATGATCAGAAAAGAGTTGGGGCCTCCATTTTGCTGTCCATGAAGGAAAGTCTGGCTTCCCTAAAGTCTGTTTTTTAAAAAAATCAGAGTCATACAGGGATATATAACTTACATTCGAATGTATCATTAAATCTCTTCAGTATTCACAGAGAAACACATACACAAACTCATACACACACTCAACACAAAAACACGTATAAATTACACACAAGTGACTCTCCATGATTTCAATGTAAATTTGCTTTCAATTTTTTTTTGATTAGTAGAATGCAAACAGGAAATGCAGGGTTTGTGTGTGTGTTTCTTATATTGTTCAGGGGGCACAACTGGAAATTCTCAGGTGTTACTGCTAACTCTGCACTCAAGTATCACCCTAGTAGTGCTTAGGGGACAAGATAGGGTGCTTGGGATTGAACCCCAATAAGCCACATGAAAGGCAAGCACCCTACCAACCATACTTCCTCCCCTGGCAGCGTTTTGTATGTTCATTGATTACATATCTGAGTCCTCAATAAATACTTTTCTTCCTCCCTGGGAGTGTGGCTTGCTGGACAGGCTACAGTGAACATGATAGAGCCCCGGACCTCCAGCAGAAAGTGAAGTTACATGCCCCAGAAGTCCGAGGGGAAGAAAGATTAAGCGGGACACTTCCAACCCCCATGCTGGGTCGCTTCCTCTCCAGGCACCCTCCCTGGTGGCGTGGCAGGCCCGGCCGAGCAGGCAGCCACATAGTAATACAGAGAGCAGGAAAATCAGTATCAAGAGGAGGGAAATATCCTGAAAGAGAGAAGAGGAGAACATCTTCTGCAGAACGCCTCTAGAGTCCTACGTGATAGAGAAGAAGAAACAGCACCACAGAAGAATCCAGCCTGAACCACGACAGACCATGAGGAAACAACGCAGATCCCCAGCTCAAAGAGCAGATGAAGAAACCAATCCTAAAGACTCAGAAAGAATACAGACATACATAATCTCTCTATAAGGAATTCAGAGAAGAAATGCTGAGGATTTTTAATGAGTTCAATAACAAAATGGAACAAGTGTCCAATAAAATACAGGAGTACATAAATGAAGCAGTAGAAAAGGCAGTCAAATAAATATATATGTACATATTATGAAACCAATATCCAAGGTCAAGTGAAACATGTATCAGGAGGTCTTGTCAAAGATGAAAATTATCACAAACATGTGGGAGTCAGAGGCTAGGTAAGACAGAAAATGGAACAATGTGCTAACAATTGTCGAAAGTACTAATACCAACCTAGAACTGAGCATTAAATACAGGCAAAAAGATACACATGACAACCCTTTAATGTATGTTCTGAAACCCATAGTCTGGAAGGTAAGGAAAAGAGAAAGTGAGAGTAAAGGGAAAGAAATAAAGAACCTGCCATGGAGGCGGGCTGGGGAAGGGGGAGGGAACAGGGGACATTGGTGGTGGGAGATGGGGACGGGTGCTGGAACACTGTATGACCAAAACCCAAATATGAGCCTTCTAATTGTATCACTGATCTTTGTAATTGTATATCTCACGATGGTATAATAAAATCACTGTATCACTGTCTTCCCGTTCATCATCGATTTGCTCGAGCGGGCACCAGTAACATCTCCATATGTCCTGTCCATGCAAGTAGAGCCCAAGGGCACCTGCTTGCTCCAGGAACATAAAGAGCCTCAAACCATTCCATTAGGTCATGGGAATGAGGTCTATAATTGTTACTGGTATCTGGCATATAAAACATGACACGGGTAGCTTGCCAGGCTCTGCCATGTGAGCAGCATACTCTTGTAGTCACCTCTAAATCCAGCATTTATTGATGAACCGTGTGGCTGCTTGTGAGCCAGGCTGTGATAGACTGGTCTACTGGGTGAAGTTCTGACGAGGGGAAGTCTGGATGTGAAAAATGGAGGCCCACATGGAGTGGGGGGTCCTCTGGCTTGTTGTGAGGCTCTGCTGGGGTGGTGGGCCAGGGCTAGAACCTGCCATCCCTCCCGGGCACCTTGTGAGAGGCTGGGCACAGGGAGAGCCAGTAGCAGCTTTGCCCCATGTCTGTGAGTCTATATTATTATTATTATTATTATTATTATTATTATTATTATTATTCTCTCCCATAATAAAATACTTGAAGAAAAAAAAGGAAAGGCAGTCAATAAATTACGGGAGGAAATGAGAGCATAAATGATAATAATGCAAACAAAAAATATCATCACTAAAAAACTCAGTAGATGAAATTTAAAAAAACTCTCAATAGGGGCTCTCAACAGAAGGATGAAAGCAGTGGAAGACAGAATCAGTGAGACTGAGGGGGAGCTAAATAAATTACTCAGGCAACTACACAAAATGGGAAAAGACCAAAAATAAGATCAGCAGCAGAGGAGAACACTGGGATGAATCCAGAAGGAACAACATAAGAATCATCAGAGTCCCAGAGGGACAGAAAGGTACCCCAAGGCAATAAAAACAGTTAAAGACATCCTTGCTGAAAAGTTCCCAGAGTTAAAGGTCGAAGGCATCCAGATCCAAGAAGCCTGAAGAGCACCAGCAAGAAGAGACCCCAATAGAAAGACTCCAACACATATCCTTGTCAAAAGAATGGATGCCATAGATAGAAACACAATCCTTCCAGTGGCAAGATCAAAGAAGGAAATTGTATACAAAGGAGCATCCATTCAGCATTCAGCAGACCTATCAGAAAAAGACCCTCCAAGCCCGAAGGCAGTGGTGGGATATAGTTGAAAAAATCAAGGGAATGAATGTCTCACCAAGAATTCTTTACCTGGCTAGACTCTCACTCATATTTGAAGGACAGGTATACAATTTCTTGGATAAACAACAGCTCAGGAACTTTGTAGACTCAAAACCAACCTTAAAAAGAAGGCCTTAAGGAGCTGCTCTAAAATGAGACAAAACCTAAAATAACAACAAACTTATACAGAAATCGATGACAATAATCTCTCTCAATGTCAACTGTCTAAATGCACCAGTTAAGAGATACAGAGTGGCAAAATGGATCACAAATTAAATTCAACATTCTGCTGCCTTCAAGAAACACATCTGAACAATCAGAGCAAAGACAGACTCAAAGTCAAAGGCTGGAAAGCAAATCTTCACTCAAACAACCCCTCCAAAAAAGGCCAGGGTGGCCATACTGGTATCCGACAACATAGACTTCAAACTGAAAAATGTCAGAAGGGACATAGAAGGTCACTTCTTAATAATCAAGGGATATGTATATCAGGAAGAAATTACACTCCTAAATATATATGCCCACAATGAGGGGTCAGCAAAATACCCAAAACAACTACTAATAGACTTTAAAGAAGACATTGGCAGCAGCACTATTGTAGTTGGAGACTTCCAACTGCTCTATCAGCTCTTGATAGGTTAAAAAAAGACTGAAACTCAGCAAGGAAATACTGGCCCTAAAGGAAGAGATGGGAAAAAGAGGGCTAGTAGATATATACAGGGCATTTCATCCCCAAGAAGCCAAATACACATTTTTCTCCAGTGCACATGGACCATATTCCAAGATAGATCACATGCTGATCCACAAAACATATCTCCATAAAATCAAGAAGATAGAAATTGTGTCAACTATTTTTTCAGACCATGACGCACTGAAAATATAAGTTAATCACACATAAAATGGAGAATAATACCAAGCACCTGGAAACTGGACAGCTCACTACTGAACAACCAGCAGGTCATAAAATAAATCAAAGAGAAAATCCAAAATTCCTGAAAACAAATGAGACTGAAGACACAAATAACCAGAACTTATGGGATACAGTGAAAGAGTGTTGAGGCAAGTTCATAGCTCTTCAAGTATTTATCAGAAAAGAAGAAAGGGCCATCATAAACAGTTTGACTTCACAGCTTAAGATCTTAGAAATCAATCAGCAAAAGGAGCCCAACCAAGGCAGAAAGAAATAATAAAATTAGAGCAGCAATCAATGAGATGGAATACCAAAAAATAATCCAGAAGATCAAGGAAACCAAGAGGTGGTTCTTTGGAAAAATAAACAAGATTGACAACCACTTGCAAGACTCACAAGGAAAGGGAAAGAGAGGACCCAAATAAATAGAATCAGAAATGAAAAAGAGAATATCACAACATAAACCACAGAAAATAAAAGATCATCAGAGATTACTATGAGAGTCTATATATCACAAAACAAGAGAGCCTTGAAGAAATGGACAAACTCCTAATTCCTATAGCCTCCCAAGTCTGCAACAAGAAGAACTGGAATACCTCAACAGACATATCACCATTGAGGAGATGGAATCAGTAATCAAACGTCTTCCCAAACACAAAATCCCAGGTCCAGATAGATTCACCAGTGAATTCTCCCAAACCTTTAAAGAGGACCTACTCCCAGTATTTTTTCAAACTCTTCCGGGAATTTGAAGAAACAGAAACACTCCTGAATAGCTTCTACAAGGCCCATATCTCCCTGATACCCAAAGCAGACAGAGATGACACAAAAAGGTCAACTACATACCAATCTTCTACTGAATATAGTATTGGAAGTACTTGCCATAGCAGTCAGGGAAGAAAAAGATATTAAGGGCATCCAGATAGGAAAGGAAGAAGCCAAGCTGTCACTATTTGCAGATGACATATTATACCTTGAAAACCCTAAACTCTCTACCAAGAAGCTACTAGAAATAATAGATTCCTATAGTATAATGTCAGGGTACAAAATCAATACTCAAAAGTCAATGACTTTCCTATATGCAAATAGCGAAAGAGAAGAAAGGAATATTAAAGAAATTATCCCGTTCACAGTTGTGCTACAGAAAATCAAATGCCTCGGAATCAGTTTGACCAAAAACATAAAGGATCTCTACAAAGAAAACTACAAAATATTACTTCAAGAAATAAAAGAGGACCTGAGGAAACGGAGACACATTCTCTGCTCGTGGATTGGGAGAATTAACATTATCAAAATGGTAATACTCCCTAGAGCTTTATATAAATTCAATGTGGTCCTTATAAAGATACCCATGACGTTCTTCAAAGAAATTGACCAAACACTCCTGAAATTTATATGGAATAATAAACCCCCACCAATAGCTAAAGCAATCCTTGTTAAAAAGAAGATGGGAAGTATCACTTTCCCCAACCTCAAACTCTACTCAAAGCAGTCGTAATTAAACGGCATAGTATTGGTATAGAGACAGATCCATAGACCTATGGAATAGAGCTGAATATCCTGAAACACACTCTCAAATATACAACCACTTAGTCTTCAATAAAGGAGCAAAAAACTAAGTGAAACAAAGAAAGCCTCTTCAACAAATGGTGCTGGGAAACTCAGCAGCTACATGTAAAAAATGAACTTAGACCTCCTTCTAATGCCATGCACAAAAGTCAGATCAAAATGGATTAAATATCTCAACATCAGACATGAATCTATAGGGCACATCAAAGAAAACATAGGAAAAATGCTCTACGACAATGAAACTAAAGGCATCTTCTAAGCTGAAACACCACAGACCAAGCAAATAGAAACAACGATAAACAAATGGGATTATATAAAACTGAAAAGCTCAAAATAAATGGTGACCAAGATACAAAGACAATCCACATAGTGTGAAAGGATATTCACCCAATACCAATCTGATAAGGGGTTAATATCCAGGATATACCAGCCACTGGCAGCACTTTACAAGAAGAAAAACAGACAACACCATCAAAAAATGAGAAGAAATGAACAGAAGTTTCCCAAAAAAAAAGAAATTTGAATGGCCAAAATGTATATGAAAAACTGCTCTTCATCATTAATCATCAGGGAGATGCAAATCAAAACAACAATGAGGCACCATCTCACACCACAGAGACTGGCACACATCCAAAACAGCAAGAAAACCGGTGCTGGCATGGATGTGGAGAAAAAAAGGACTCTCATCCACTGTTGGTGGGAGTGCTGACTGATCCAGCCCTTTTGGAAAACAATATGGACATTCCTCCAAAAACTATATATTGAGCTCCCATTTGACCTAGCAATACCACTCCTGGGACTATACCCTGGAAACCCAAAAACACATAGCAGAAACACTATCTGTACTTCTTTATTCATCGCAGCTCAATTCACTATAGCCAGAATCTGGAAAAAACCTAAGTGCCTGAAACAGAGGACTGGCTAAAGAAACTTGGTACATCTACACAATGGAATACTATGCAGCTGTCAGAAAAGACGAATTCATGAAATTCACCTGCAAATGGATGGACATGGAGACTATCATGCTGAGTGAAATTAGTCAGAAGGAAAAGGATAGATATAGAATGACTGCATTCATTAATAGGATATAAATCTACACCAGTGTTCTACTAAGTGTGGGAATGGTAAATCCAGACTAGAACTCACCATTGAATATACACAAAGAGACTTACATGATAAAGCCTAAATTTCTGAAGGGCAAGTCACAATGTGTACAAGAGAGAGACACGAGACAGAGAAGGAGACAGAGACAAAGAGAGGGAGAAAAGAAGAAAAATAAAAGGTGTTTGCTATAGAGGCAGGCTTGGGTGGTTGGGAGGGAATGTGGGGACATTGGTAGTGGGAATGGGGCACTGGTGGAGGGGATGGGTGCTGGAACACTGTATGACTCAGAACCAATTATGAACACTTCTGTAATTGTATATCTCATGGTGGTATAATAAAAATTTAAAAATAAATAAATACTTTTCTTTAAATATTTAAAGTCATCAATAAATATTTCCCCTAAATATTATTCTAGTAACTTAAATTTTCTAAATTTCTAGTTCTCTTACAGGATACAAGACATACTCAGGATACACAACTTTATTGTACATTGGAGGCAAGGCACATAATGTACTAGACATTTTCTTGTTTGAATTGTTCCAGGAATGCTTGACGTCATAATCTGTACACACGAAGTGCCAGTAAAATAACAACTATGTTGAGTTCTATTCTTTTCACTGCCTCTGATACAAATGGTCTTTCTCAAAATCCCTGAAATATTAGCCACTCCCCATCATAAGACTATTGTCCACTCCCCACCATAATAATTGTCCACTCCCCATTATAACACTATTGGCCACTCCCCACCATAACACTATTGGCCACTCCACATCATAACACTATTGGCCCTCCCTATGATAACAATTGGCCTCTCCCCATTATAACACTATTAGCTACTACCCATCATAACAATTGGCCACTCCCCATCATAACACTATTGGCCACTCCCACCATAACACTATTAGCCACTCCCCACCATAACAATTGGCCACTCCCCATCATAACACTATTGGCCACTCCCCATCATAACAATTGGCCACTCCCCATCATAACACTATTGGCCACTCCCACCATAACACTATTGGCCCCTCCCACAATAACACTATTGGCCACTCCCCACCATAACAATTGGCCACTCCCCATCATAACACTATTGGCCACTCCCAATCATAACACTGTTGGCCACTCCCCACCATATCACCTGCTGCTGATTTCCTTTAAAATCCCTATATTCATAACCAACAGAGCAGGCAGAGCTCATCCATGCAAAGGGGCCACACCACTTTGAGAAAAAAAAATGAATCTAGATCAATTATGCTTACACAAGCACTAATTACATTTGTAAGTCAATCCTTGTACTCTGGTGCGACAGCTCCAAAAATAAACAACAAAGCCATTAGGAACAAGTCCCTGTAAATTCATGGACATCCAATGACTTTCTGAGCTAATGTCATTATGAACCAGGCTAAGTTCTGATGTTCTCTCAGGGCACACAGAAGAAGGTGACCTCCATGGATGTTCTTTGGGGGCTCTCTCCTGAAGATTGAGGTAACCATGATTTTCTAATAATTTGTGTTGGGGTGGAAAACAATCATGGTCTGAAATGCTCCTTTCTTGCCATGGCTCCTGGTTTTGTATGAGCAGATGAGGAGAGAATAACAAAAGGAACATGTGTTGAATAATTTAAAACACAGTTCACTTTCAGAGCAGGAGAGAGAGTCAAGTTTCAACTGATTTAACCTTAGAAACCTGACTTTGGTTAGGATTTTCTGGACTTGATAGAATATTTTGCCTATTGGCCTTGGTCTTGAAAGACCTTTTGCCTTTTGGTTCCTCAGCCTTTAGCTTTTGGCTCCTGCGGCTTTTGACTTTTGGCTTTCAGCCTTTTGCTCCTTCTTCTGGGTAGGACTCAGATCGGGTGAGATCCTCTCTCTCTCTTTGGTGGGAGACTTAGGCTCTTTTGTATGGTCTAAGTTCGGACCAGAGCTAAAGTTTGTTCATTATATTGGAGTGCTGTGGAAGAGCTTTTGTACTACTAAAAGCCATTTTTGGAACTGCACCGGACTCATGAGTTTTCATCTGTTCTCCCGGCGTCCTCGGAGGTAGAAGACAACCTCTGTCCTGACACTGTCAGGGACCCCGGCGGCGTTCCCGACAGGACAAAGTCCAGCCATACCACCACCATTACCAAAAAAAAAGCTTCCAAGACCTATCACTTCATCATTTACTCTTGAAGATCTTGGGAAAGTTGCTGAAACCAAACAAGGGGTTGGAAAAGTTACAGCGCCAGCATCTAAAAAAGATGAGAAGAAGGAAGATTTAAAGAAAACAAAAACACCCTCAGAAGAACAGGAAAAGAAAAGAAAAACATGTGGAACCAGCAAAACCACCTAAAAAGGAGCAGTCAGTTCCAAGTGAAAAACAAGTCAAAGCAAAACTCCACCCAGCAGACCAGCCTATCACAGCCCGGCTCACATGGCTGCAAGCGGCTGCGCAGTTCATCAATAAATGCTGGATTTTGAGATGACTACAAGAGTATGCTAGCCTCACAGGCGAGCCTGGCAAGCTACCTGTGTCGTATTTGATATGCCAGATACCAGTAACAATTATAGACCTCATTCCCATGACCTGATGGAATGGTTTGAGGCTCTTTATGTTCCTGGAGCAAGCAGGTGCCCTTAGGCTCTACTTGCATGAGATAGCTCAGATGGAGATGTTACTGGTGCCCGCTCGAAGCAAATCGAAGATGAACGGGAAGACAGTGACAGTGACAGTGATAGAATATTTGGATCCTCTAACCGGTGGCACACCTTCAGGGTAATAGAATATATGATCCTCAGGGACATGCACACAAGGGCTCAGCAAAGTCACCATTACTTTGTGTCCTGATACCCTCTACCCTCAGTCTCATTGTTCTTGCTCTTCAGCAGGGTCAAGTCCCATGCCTCACCCTCATCAGTGTTGGGTTTGATCCAGCCCCAGGAGGAATGAATATAGTTGGTTATCTGCCTGAAGACTGCTGGAAAGACCAGGGAGATTTTGATTTTTTCCAAGTTTAATTTTGCTAAGGGAAAAAATATTCCTCCTGAAAAACAGAATGAAGGGGGCCTTGATTTCTAGGATAAACTAGCACTTAGGTCCCAACTGAGCTTACTGCTAAGAGGAGGCTAAGGAGAAGCACTGAGCTCAGAGGAAGAGGCTGAGTTTGTAGGGTGACTCCATTAAGGATGGGAAGAGGTCCTGGAGAAACTGGTCAGTGAAAGAGACAGATACCCTGGGACAAGCAAATCACCCCTATTTCTGAAGACGAAGGACAGAGCCCCTGAAAGTAGAAGAGCTCACTCTGATGATGCTGTGGGATTTGAGTGGGGTAACGAAAAGAAGGGCCATAGAGCTCTGCTGAGGCCAGGCCAAACCAAAGAGAAATTAGGAGTAAGGACACATTAAATGGCTCTGGCATTTAATTTTTTCTAAACACTTATCTCTAGTTATCTTTCATCCCATTTCCTATCTCTGCATATCATTCAATCTCTATCTTTCTCTCTTTAATTCTTTCTCCATTTTGATCATATAAAGTGTGACATATTAAATTTATTATCAAAGATGAACTTCTTTAAAAACTCATTTTCTAAAGCCTGGAAGGGCAAATTGGTGATGGGTGTAGCTTTAGAATTCTGTGCATAAGAAATCATATGCATAAGAAATTTTAATAGCATTAGAAAACATAAAATTTAAATTAACAATAATTTTTAAAAATTCTGTAGTCTTTGACATATCAAAGCAGTGAACTTAGTCACAGAAACTTAAAATTTTTCATCACCCTTATTTAAATGAAGGCAAATGTTTGATTGGAAACTACAGAATTCACAACACTTTGAATTTTGGGATTCTACAACTCATAATGTTGGTTGTTCTTTCCTCCTAATGTTGCTATTTCCCCAGTCTGCCTAGTGCCAAGAAATTCATTCAAAAAAGTAACTAGCCCAGAACCTATTCCCAACCTCCATCTTCCAGAAGTACTCACAGTTCCCGTAATGCCAATGGAAGCCACAAACTTAACATCTGAAGGTCTCAGTGTATTGACTGTGAAGACAGGAAACCAGGTAAGCAGGTCTCAGTCCTTCATTCCCCACCACTTACCTTCACCTCCCCAACCTAGGAGCAGCAGCTAAGTGAGATCCTTGAGATGTGGGATGGGAAAGCATAAGAATATCCGGTCTCTGGTGGTCCTGGGAACAATGTTTCACTCCAGTCAAGTCTCCTTATGGAGGCCACAGCTTTAACTGAGCTAGGATGGCCAAATAGTCACCATGGCAGCTCTCCAAATGGCCCCAACATTCCTCTTACCTGGCCCTCTTTTGCCTCTGGCTTCCCTCCATTCCTGGATTTATATTTTAAAACCACTATAAATCAGTGCGAATAATAAACAAAGTAAACCTCTAGGGAATCAAAATAAAGTCTATGACAGACTTGTGATGGCCAGAAAGCAGCAAAATCTGTGAGTACAAAAACACAGAGGCCAGACACATGCAAATGGGGCACCCGGAATCATGGAGGCTCTCCAGGACAAGCAGAGGATCTGGGATTCTCTCTTCTTAGAAACACTGACTGCCCCTGTGTGGTGCGATGACAAAATATTTCTCCTTTTAATTTTTTAAAGTTTAAAGCTGGGTGCTTTATGGGCCAGAGCAATAGTACAGCGGGTAGGGCATTTGTCTTGCAAGCGGCCAACATGGGTTCGATCTCTGGAATCCTGGGGGGACCATATGGGAGTACTTCCTGAGCGCAGAGCCAGGAATAACATTTCTGAGCATTGCCGAGTGTGACCAAAAAGCAATAAATAAAATGAATGAATAAATGGATGGATGGATGGATGGATGGATGGATGGATGGATGGATGGATGGATGGATGGATGGATGGATGGATGGATGGATGGATGGATGGATGGATGGATGATGAAAGTTGGGTGCTTTGCTATGCTGTTAATGGTAAAGATTCACGCATTACATATTCTAGCATTTCCTTATAAACCAGAGTGTCCATATCCCTCCATCATTGACCTACTGTCCTTCCCATTATAGTCTCCCCATAATTTCTAACAAAATTTTCCCTTGGTTCTTCTACCTAAAGACAGAAGTGGATGAACAGAGAAGCCCTGGGTTGTAGAGCAATATGTAAATGAAATTAAGCATAGTTTATAGCGCAGCCCCTTATATGGATAAAGCCATAGAATTAACAAGTTTGAAAGCACCAATCACAGCCTACATATATTATCCACATGACAATCAGTAGAGAGGGAAATGACCGGGACTACACTATAAGGACAGGAAAGGCAGGTGAGCAACCAAGCCACAACCAACACGGGCCATGACAATGGTTACCCACAATCAGTGAGCCCAGGAAAGCCACATCAGGGACATGTTGGTTTTATCTCCAAATAGTGTGATGGTTGTGCCCCTCCACAAGTAACTGAGGGATGAGAGAGAAAAAAGAGAGAATGTGGGGAGGGAATTAAAAGGTGTTTGAAAGACCAAAATATAAAATAAATAGGGTTATAACCTCCACTGACCACACTGGAGGTTGACCAACCTCAGTCCATGACTCAGTGACACTTACCTGAGACAGAGTATATGTTTGACCTTAACGTCTTTGGCTTGCAAGAGAATGGCAAATACTTCATTATCTCTGACTAAAACAAAACATCAGATATTTCAGAACTGTTGTTTTTTAATGGAAACAGAAAAAAACAAGTCTAGATAGGACCGTTTTGGGGTTTCTAACTGGACTCAAAAATCAAGAATAAATACTTGCTGTTGTTCAAGCTGCTCTAACCTTAACTAGTTTGCTAATAAAAATGAAGGCATGTGCTTATTCATAATAATCTTAACATGAGTCAAGTAAAGAAGAAAACTGAAGATTTTTTTTCAGTTAAGGGCAAGGGAGTATGAATAAAGAAAAAGGTCTTAGCCTGAAACCAGGATCCTGGTTGCACAAGATACATCTTCAATCGAATTGTAAGTGATATTCCTGAATACTCAAATATGACTAACATGGTGAATTTAAGGTTATGTGTATATTACTACAATTGAAAAAGAAGTCATTAAGAAGATCTCTAATGTATTAGACTTAAAATCTTCATTCTATTTTATTATACTGACTTCTTTGTCCACCTTTTCAATTTATTTTTATGTAAAACAATATATATGATGCATCAACTATATGTTTCTAGAAGCAGGAAACAAAAAAATAGGAAAAATGTATCTCTTCATTGACTGTGTCCAAAAGCAAGAGGAATTTGAGACCAGAGGAGGAACTCACGAACAAGTTAGGCCTCCTCAATGCTTACATTCCTTTGCTTCTCTGACTCCCTGAGAAGGCCTAACAAGGGGCTTTTGATATTTTCTTCCCAGAATTTAGAATAGACTGTATATTATAGGCAACAGTGCACAGCAAATGAGACCTGTGAGTTCATCTAACCATCATAAGATGAAAGCTCATTTCTGCAGAATTATTTGTTGTATTAATAGGAAGTCTTGCAGTCAATTTTTATCTCGTCCATACTCTGGAAGACTTTTCCCAGATGCATGCTGGGAATTCACAGAATCTTTTTCAATATCTACTAAGGTAACAAGCCCATTGAGAAGCTTTCCCTTAAAATTCACTATACAAACAGTAATGAGCATCAAGATTTAAGAATTCCTGGGACCAACACAATAGCACACCTCTAGAGAGCTTTCCTTGCACATAGTTGCCCTTATTTCCATCCCCATCATCCCATATAGCACCTGCAGCCTCTCTAGCACTGATACCTGGGCACATGGCCAGGACTAACCCTGAGCACCATTGGGTAGGACCCCAAAATAAAACTAAATACATTTAAACAAATGGTACCTAGGTCGAGAAATCAACATGATGACCAACCTAAAACCTGAGCTGCGCAGGAAGAAAAGAGCGGCATGGAATGCCTTCAAAGGCATGGAAGAAATAGCTAAAAGGACAAAGAACCTCTGGCTCCGGGCACATCTCTTTGACTCAATCATTCTCCCTGCATTAACATATGCCTCAGAGACCTGGGCCCTACGAAAGCAGGATGAGAATGCTATTCGGGTCTCCCAGAGAGGCATCGAAAGATCTATGCTTGGAATATCATGCCTCACTCAAGTGAGAGAAGGAATCCGGAGTTCTGACCTCTATCACTATTCCAGAATCAGGGATGCTGTCTCGTTTGCCAAGGCATCGAAAATCAGATGGGCTGGACATGTAATGCGATTTGGAGACAACCACTGGACTAGAGCCGTTACCAACTGGATCCCATGGGATGTCAAAGATCACGTGGCCGCCCACCTACAAGATGATCAGACTTCCTTGTCAAGACCCTGAAGGAACGGTTTGAGGCTCTTCATATTCCTGAATCAACCAGATGCCATTGGACTACATTGGCACGTGATAGGGTCCAATGGAAATGTTACTGGCACCCGCTCGAGCAAATCGATGAATAACGGGATTCAAGCGATCAAGTGATGCTCCCTCTGATCTACCAAGCTGTATCCCTGGGAGCCTTCCATGGCCTTCTCAGGAGCCTTCACTTGGGTCCTAAATTTAGGAAAATTTAGGACTTCGCTCTGAAGGGTGAAGTCCTAAATTTTCCTACTATGAAGGACCCTCCCCATGTCCCAACAGGACCAAGTCTCACCTTCGGCCACTGCTCCTTTTCTTTTGAGTTCTTAGAAAAAGCTGGGTTCTGGGTAGTCCCTATAACAAAGAAAAGCAGTTCTGATCATTTAGTGGAACTACCTCCCACAGGAATTTTTAACCTTCATTCCTTGTTTTCCAATTCTCCCTAGGTCCTGTTACTATCCCTGGTTGAGGAAACTTCACATCATCTTCCTGGAATATGCTCTCTGTTCTTGGGTGCATGAACTTCTGAGAGTGCCTCCGGTTAATGCAGAATATCAGTTAAAGAAGCAGAAGTATTGGCTGGAGACAGCGGTAGCAAACCCTGTGTCACATACAGGCACTTACTATCAGTTTCCTCAATTATTTCCTCAGTAAACACATTTTACAGTAAAATAACTGCTGCTGTTCAGAGATCCAATAAAATGTGGAAAAGGCAGTTTAGGTAAAATAGTCATCTTGACAGTGTTGATTGATCCAATACATGAACATGGAATGTTTCTCCATTTCCTAAGATCTTCAATTTTCTTCTTGAATGTTTTAAAGTTTCAATGGTAGAGATCTCTCACCTCTTTTGTTAAGTTGATTATTAGATACTTGATGTTTTTTGTACACTGTTTTAAATTGGATAGACTCTGATCTCTTTTCCCTCTGATTCATTATTTGTATACAGGAATGCAATTGTTTGTGTACTGACTTTGCAGTCAACACTTTTTGCTGTATTGGCTCATTGTTTCTAAGAGCTTTTAAGTGGATGTGTAGGGTCTTCAGCATTATCATCATGTTGTCTGCAAATAGGTTTGATGCAGGGAATGTGTCTCCATTGATGCGATACCTATCTGAATACAGACACCATTCTTCAAAAAACTCAGAATAGTCAATTATACAGTTTGTATGGAACCATTAAAGATCCCTCATACGAAAACCTTACTGAAAATCAAGAAACTGGGAGGTTTCTTTCTTTTCAGTAAATACCGACTGCATTCCACAGGATGTCAAAAGATCACGTGGCCGCCCACCTACAAGACAGACTTCTTCATCAAGACCCTGAACGAATGGTTCGAGGCTCTTCATATTCCTGAAACAACCAGATGCCATTGGGCTACACTGGCACATGATAAGGTCAAATGGAAATATTACTGGTGCCCGCTCAAGGAAATTGATGAACAACGAGATGTCTAGTGATCTAGTGATCTCATGTAGTATAAATCCATAGCAATCATCATATATAGCCCTTCCAGACCACCTGGAATGATCCCTGAGCACAAGAGAAAGAAGTAAGCCCTGAGTACATTGGTGTGCTCCTCAAAAAAAAAACTGAAAAAGAACAAAATTTTAGATTCATAGGTGTTTTCAAGGTGAGTTCTATACAAAATCCAAAGAGTTATCAATAGTTCTTAAGCTCTTTTAAAGTAGTGTGTGGTTTCACTGGAGGCATGGGCAGCAGTAACAAAGGCGCCCCACTCCAGCCAGGCATCAGGCTACTTGTCTGAGCTAAAGGGACATCTACATTCATACGAGAAACAAATTTGAACAATCAGAGCAAACAGAGACTCAAAATCAAAACCTGGAAAATAATTCTTCATGCAAAGAACTCTCCAAAAGGCTGCGGTGGCTATGCTAGTATCCGACAACATAGATTTCAGGTTGAAAAGGTTAGAAGGGACAGTGAAGGCTATTTCTTAATGATTAAGGGATATGTATATCAGGAAGACATGCACCCAATGAGGGGCCAGCAAAATACTTAAAGCTAATAAACTTCAAGGAAGACATTGATAGCAACACAACTGAAGTTCAATACTTCAACACTGCTCTGTCACCTCTTGATACTTCAATGAGACTGAATCTCAGCAAAGAAATACTGGTTCTGAAGGAAGAAATGGAAAAGAAAGGGCAGTAGATATATAAAGGGTTGGTTTTTCATCCCGAAAAAGCTAAATATACTTTTTCACAGTCCTCATGGAATATTCTCCAAGATAGACCACATGCTGAGACACAAAACATACCTCCATAAAATCAAGAGGATAGAAATTATATCAACCAAAAAAAAAAAAAAAAAGAAATTGTATCAACCGTTGTTTCAGACAATGATGCACTGAAAATAGAAGCTAATCATAGGAAAAACAATCCCGTCACAATTGTGCCTCAGAAAATCAAGTACCTGAGAAACTAAGAATATAAAGACCTGTAAAAAGAAAACCACAAAACTCTGCTTCAAGAAATAAAAGAGGACAGGAGGAAATTGAAACATATCCCCTGCTCATGGATTGGGAGAATCAACATTGTCAAAATGGCAATATTCCCTAAAGCATTATACAGATTTAATGCAGTGCCTATAAGGATACCCATGACATTTTTTCAAAGATATTGATCAAACACTCCTGAAATTCATATGGAACAATGAATTGCTAAATTAATCCTTGGGAAAAAGAAGGATGGGAGGCATCACCTTCCCCGATTTCAAGCTGTACTACAAAGTGTTAGTAACTAAAACAGCATGATATTTGAATAAAAACAGACCTGTTGACCTATTAAATAAAGCTGAATATCCAGATACACACCCTTAAATATAGGATCATTTAAGTAAGAAAAGCCTCTTCAATAAGTGCTGGGAAAATTGGGCAGCTAACTACATGTGAAAAAATGAACTCAGACCTCTTTCTAACACTTTGTGTAAAAGTCAGATCAAAATATATTACAGATCTCAATATCAGACCTGAATCCATAAAGTACATTGAAGAAAACGTAAGCAAAATATTCTACAGCATTGAAGTTAAAGGCATTTTCAAAGATAAAAAACCACTGACAATGCAAGTGGAAGTCAAGATAAACAAATGGGATTACTTGAAACTATGAAACTTCTGCTCCTGAAAAAATCCATGACCTAGCTACAAATACAGCCCACATATTGGGAAAGATATTTACCCAATACCCATCTGATAAGGGGTTAATATCCAAGATATATATAACACACTGGTAGAACTTTATAAGAAAAAACATCCACCCCATCAAAAAATGTGGAGAAGTAAAGAACAGAAACTTCTTCAAAGAAGAAATTCAGATGGCCAAAAGACATTTAAAAAAAGTGCTCTTCATCACTAATCATCAGGGAGGTCAAATCAAAACAATAGTAAGATATCATCTCATATCATAGAGATTGGCACACATCCAAAAGAGCAAGAGCAACCAGTGCTGGTGAGGATGCAGGGAGAAAGGGTTGTTGGTAGGTACACCAACTGGTAAGCCTTTTGGAAAACAATATGGACATTCCTCCAAAAACTAAAAATTGAGCTCCTATTTGACCCAGCAATACCATTCCTGGGAATATACCCTGGGAAGCCAAAAAACACACAGTAAAAACACCATCTGCACTTCTATGTTCATCACAGCACTATTCAATATGAAATATGGAAACAGAATTTGGAAACAACCTGAGTGCTCGAGAACAGATGACTGGATAAAGAAACTGTGGTATATCTACACAATAGAATGCTATGTAGCTGTTAGGAAAAATGAAGTTACAAAAATTTGCCTATAAATGGATGGACATGGAGAGTGAAATTAGTCAGAAGGCAAAGGACAGATATAGAATGACTGTTTTCATTGGTGTGATATAAAAAAATAGTATAAGACCAATATCCAAGGCCAGGGAAAACATGGACCAGGAGGACTTGCCAGTGGCGGGTATCTGTCACAAGTGTGCGGGGACAGAGGCCAGGTAAGATAGAGAAGGGACCAGTTTGGGAATTGTGATGCTAGGCTAAAACTGAGTATTGAAAGTAGTTAAAGGGATGTACATGATAACTCCTCAGTGTATGTATTGCAAGCCACGATGCACAAAAGGAAGGGAGAAAGAGAAAGAAAAGAAAGGTGCATGCTTCAGAGACAGGCTGGGGTTAGGGAGGGAAACTGGGGACATTGGTGTTGGGAAATGTGCACTGGTCGAGGGATGGGTGCTGGAACATTGTATGGCTGAAACCCAACCATGTGATTGTCTAACTCATGGTGATATAATAAAATTTAAAAAATAAATAAATAATAATAAAATTTTAGTGCAAGACACTTAGAAAAATGGCCCTGAAATAAATAGATATATAGACAGACAGATATAACAACAGACTGAGAGATGGAGAGACAGAGAGACAGAGAGATCAAGATATAGAGAGATAGAGAGAGAGATAGATATAGAGAGATAGAGATATGATAGATATAGAGAGATAGAGGGAGGGATAGAGGAGGGGAGGGAGGGATAGAAAGAGGGAGGTATAGAGGGAAGGAGGGGGAAGGAGGGAGGGAAGGAGGGAAGGAGGAAAGGAGGGGGAGGAGGGAGGGAGGGGGGAAGGAGGGAGAGATGGAGGGATGGATGAATGGATGGATGGATGGATGGATGAATAGATGGATAAGTTTAATAGATTGACATATTGAAAGAATAATTTTTTTAAGTTTTCAAGGCAGAGAATATTCTCAAGTAGTCTGATGTTAATGGATTTTCTGAAGAAGTTCATCATGGATTTCCAGTAGTCATCAGAGCTGGACTGACATCATTCCAGGGACATCATGCCAGGGACTTTTGCTGTACTTGAGTTGAAAAGGACAAATGGTTTCTTTTGAGGTGCAGAAGCTTTTTAGTTTCATGTAGACCCATATGTTTATCTTTTCTTCTAGTTGCTTTGTTAGTGATGTTTCACCTTTGAAGATGCCTTTAGCTTCAATGTCGTGGAGGGTTTTTCCTATATTTTCTTCAATGTACTTTATGGATTCAAGTCTGATATTGAGATCTTTAATCCATTTTGATCTGATTTGTGTGCATGGTGTTAGACACAGGTTCAAATTCATTTTGTTACATGTCGCTGCCCAGTTTTCCCAACACCACTTGTTGAAGAGGCTTTCCTTACTCCATTTTAGACTCTTTGCACCTTTATCAAAGATTAAATGATCATGTGTTTGAGGTTGGGTGTCAGGATACTCAATTCTATTCCATAGGTCCACAGGCCTGTTTTTATTCCAATACCATGCTGTTTTAATTACTACTGCCTTATAGTACAGTTTGAAGTTGGGAAAGGTGATGCCTCCCATCTTCTTTTGTCCGAGGATTGCTTTAGCTATCCTTGGGGGTTTATTGTTCCATACAAATTTCAGGAGCATTTGGTCAATTTCTTTGAAGAACGTCATGGGTATCCTTATAGGGACTGCATCTGTACAGAGCTCTAGGGAGTATTACCATTTTGACAACATTAATTCTCCCCATCCATGAGCAGGGAATATGTTTCCATTTCCTTGTGTCCTCTTTTATCCTTTGGAGCAGTGTCTTGTAGTTTTATTTGTACAGGTCCTTTACACACTTGGTTAAGTTGATTCCTAGGTATTTGATTTTCTGTGGCACAATTCTGAATGGAATTGTTTCCTTAATATCCCTTTCTTCTCTTTTTGTTATTTGTATATAGGAAAGCCACCGACTTTTGGGTGTTGATTTTGTATGCTGCCACTCTACTATATGAGTCTATTGTTTCTAGGAGTTTTTTGGTAGAGAGTTTAGGGTTCTCTAGGTATAATATCATGTCATCTGCAAATAATGATAGCTTGACTTCTTCCTTGCCTATCTGGATGCCCTTGATGTCCTTTTTCTTCTCTGATTGCTATGGCAAGTACTTCCAGTACTATATTGAATAAAAGAGGTGAGAGTGGGCAACCTTGTCTTGTCCCTGATCTCAGGGGAAGGCTTTCAATTTTTCCCCATTTAGAATGATGCTCGCTGTGGGCTTTTGGTAGATGGCTGTAACTATCTTGAGGAAAGTCCCTTCAATTCTCATTTTCTGGAAGGTTTTAATCATGAATGGGTGCTGGATCTTGTCAAATGCTTTCTCTGCGTCTATTGATAGGATCATATGATTTTTATTTTTTCTTTTTTTGATATGATGTATTATGTTGATTGACTTGCGAATGTTGAACCATCCTTGCATTCCAGGGATGAATCCTACTTGGTCATGATGTAAAATCTTCTTGATGAGTATTTGGATTCTGTTTGCTAGTATTTTGTTGATGATCTTACCATCCATGTTCATCAGGAATATTGGTCTGTAGTTTTCTTTCTTTGTGTTGTCTCTCCCTACTTTGGGTATCAGGGTGATATGTGCCTCATAAAAGCTGTTTGGGAGTGTTTCTGTTTCTTCTATTTCCTGGAAGAGCTAGAAAAGGACTGGCAGTAGGTCCTCCTTAAAGGTTTGGTAGAGTTCATTAGTGAATCCGTCTGGTCCTGGGCTTTTGTGTTTGGGCAGACTTTTTAATTGCTGTTTCAATTTCCTCGATGGTGATAGGCTTATTCAGGTATTGCAGGTCTTCTTGTTTCAACCGTGGGAGTTTATAGGACTTCAGGAATTTATCCATTTCTTCTAAATTCTCATGTTTCACGGCATACAGGCTCTCAAAGTAATCTCTGATGATCTTTTGGATTTCTGTGGTTTTTGTTGTGATGTCACCCTTTTTATTTCTGATTCTGTTTATTTGGCGTTCTCTCTTTCCCTGTCCTTATAAGTCTTGCCAATGGTTTGTCAATCTTATTTATTTTTTCAAAGAACCAGGTCTTGGTTTCATTAATCTTTTGGATTTTTTTGGTTTCCAACTCATTGATTTCCTCTCTAAGTTTTATTATTTCCTTTTTTTCTGCTCAAAAAAGAGTTGGGCTCCTTTTGTTGGTCTTTTTCTAATGTCTTCAGTTCTGTAGTCAGGTTATTTATATGGGCCCTTTCTTGTTTCCTGATGAATGCTTGCAGAGCTATAAACTTCCCTCTTAACACGGCTTTTGCCATGTCCCACAAGTTCTTATAGTTGGTGTCTTCATTTTCATTTGTTTCCAAAAATCTTTGGATTTCCTGTTTGATTTCTTCTATGACCCATTTGTTGTTCAGGAGTGAGCTGTTCAGTTTCCAGGTGTTTGGTTTGATTCCCTGTTTCTGTGTACTATTAATTTCCATTTTCAGTGCGTCATGGTCTGAAAAAGATAGCTGACACAATTTCTATCTTATTTATTTTATTGAGTTATGCTCTGTGACTCAACATGTGGTCTATCTTGGAAAATGTTCCATGTGCACTAGAGAAAAATGTGTATTCAGCTTTTTGGCATGAAAAGCCCTGTATATATCCACTAGCTCTCTTTCTTCCATTTCTTCTTTGAGGGCCAATATTTCCTTGGTGAGTTTCAGTCTTGTTGATCTATCCATCGTTGATAGAGCAGTGTTGAAGTCTCCAACTATTATTGTGCTACTGTTAATGTCTTCTTCGAGGTCTCTTAGCAGTTGTTTTATGTATTTTGCTGGCCCCTCGTTGGGTGCATATATGTTTAGTAGTATAATTTCTTCCTGGTGTACATACCCCTTAAGTAATAAGAAATGGCCTTCGTTGTCCCTTCTAACCTTTTTCAGCCTGAAGTCTATATTATCTGATACTAATATGGCCACACCAGCCTTTTTGGAGGAGTTGTTTGCATGGAGAATGGTCTTCCAACCTTTGACTTTGAGTCTGTGTTTGTTCTGATTATTCAGATGTGTTTCTTGTAGACAGAAAATGTTGGGTTCAATTTTTTTAATCCATTTTGTCACTCTGTGTCTCTTAATTGGTGAATTTAGACCATTGACATTGAGAGAGATTACTGTCATCAGATGGATTTTGTGCCATCTTTCTGTTTGTGCTTGTTGTGCTTATGGGTTTGGTCGTATTACAGTATACCCTTCAGTCTTCTTCTTTTTAAAGTTGGTTTTGAGTCCATGAAGTTCCTAAGTTGTTGCTTATCCATGATTTTGTGTATCTTTCCTTCATATCTGAATGTGAGTCTGGCCGGGTAAAGAATTCTTGGTGAGGCCTGCAGTTCATTGAGCCTTTACACGATATCCCACCATTGTTTTCGGGCTCGGACTGTTTCATCAGAGATCACTTGATCACTTGAATCCCGTTATTCATTGGGCTTCACGGCAGGGCGCCAGTAACATTTCCATTGGACCCTATCACGTGCCAATGTAGCCCATGGCATATGGTTGACGCAG
>JAJIBD010026509.1:0-18051 GCA_021461705.1 Cryptotis parvus
TTTCCCATTCTGTGGACTGCTTTTGTATCTTAGTCACTGTTTCTTTTGAGGTGCAGAAGCTTTTTTAGTTTCATGTAGTCCCATATGTTTATCTTTTCTTCTAGTTGCTTTGTTAGTGATGTTTCACCTTTGAAGATGCCTTTAGCTTCAATGTCGTGGAGGGTTTTTCCTATATTTTCTTCAATGTACTTTATGGATTCCAAGTCTGATATTGAGATCTTTAATCCATTTTGATCTGATTTTTGTGCATGGTGTTAGACACAGGTCCAAATTCATTTTTTACATGTAGCTGCCCAGTTTTCCCAACACCACTTGTTGAAGAGGCTTTCCTTACTCCATTTTAGACTCGTTGCACCTTTATCAAAGATTAAATGATCATGTGTTTGAGGTTGGGTGTCAGGATACTCAATTCTATTCCATAGGTCCACAGGTCTGTTTTTATTCCAATACCATGCTGTTTTAATTACTACTGCCTTGTAGTACAGTTTGAAGTTGGGAAAGGTGATGCCTCCCATCTTCTTTTTCCCGAGGATTGCTTTAGCTATCCTTGGGGGTTTGTGTTCCATACAAATTTCAGGAGTGTTTGGTCAATTTCTTTGAAGAATGTCATGGGTATCCTCATAGGGACTGCATTGAATCTGTACAGAGCTCTAGGGAGTATTACCATTTTGACAATGTTGATTCTCCCCATCCATGGAGCAGGGAATATGTTTCCATTTCCTTGTGTCCTCTTTTATCTCTTGGAGCAGTGTCTTGTAGTTTTCTTTGTACAGGTCCTTTACACACTTGGGTAAGTTGATTCCTAGGTATTTGATTTTCTGTGGCACAATTGTGAATGGAATTGTTTCCTTAATATCCCTTTCTTCTCTTTTCGTTATTTGTATATAGGAAAGCCACCGACTTTTGGGTGTTGATTTTGTATCCTGCCACTCTACTATATCGCCTATTGTTTCTAGGAGTTTTTTGGTAGAGAGTTTAGGGTTCTCTAGGTATAATATCATGTCATCTGCAAATAATGATAGCTTGACTTCTTCCTTGCCTATCTGGATGCCCTTGATGTCCTTTTCTTCTCTGATTGCTATGGCAAGTACTTCCAGTACTATATTGAATAAAAGAGGTGAGAGTGGGCAACCTTGTCTTGTCCCTGATCTCAGGGGAAGGCTTTCAACTTTCCCCCATTTAGAATGATGCTCGCTGTGGGCTTTTTGGTAGATGGCTGTAACTATCTTGAGGAAGTCCCTTCAATTCCCATTTTCTGGAGGGTTTTAATCATGAGCGGGTGCTGGATCTTGTCAAATGCTTTCTCTGCGTCTATTGATAGGATCATATGGTTTTTATTTTTTTTTATTGATATGATGTATTATGTTGATTGACTTGCGAATGTTGAACCATCCTTGCATTCCGGGATGAATCCTACTTGGTCATGATGTATAATCTTCTTGATGAGTCTTTGGATTCTGTTTGCTAGTATTTTGTTGAAGATCTTAGCATCCGTGTTCATCAGGGATATTGGTCTGTAGTTTTCTTTCTTTGTGTTGTCTCTCCCTGCTTTGGGTATCAGGGTGATATGTGCCTCGTAGAAGCTGTTTGGGAGTGTTTCTGTTTCTTCTATTTCCTGGAAGAGCTTGAAAGGACTGGCAGTAGGTCCTCCTTAAAGGTTTGGTAGAGTTCACTAGTGAATCCGTCTGGACCTGGGCTTTTGTGTTTGGGCAGACTTTTTAATTACTGTTTCTATTTCCTCGATTGGTGATGAGGCTTATTCAGGTATTGGAGGTCTTCTTGTTTCAGCCGTGGGAGGTTATAGGACTTCAGGAATTTATCCATTTCTTCTAGATTCTCATGTTTCACGGCATACAGGCTCTCAAAGTAATCTCTGATGATCTTTTGGATTTCTGTGGTTTCTGTTGTGATGTCACCATTTTTATTTCTGATTCTGTTTATTTGGGTTCTCTCTTTCCCTGTCCTTACAAGTCTTGCCAATGGTTTGTCAATCTTGTTTATTTTTTCAAAAAACCAGCTCTTGGTTTCATTAATCTTTTGGATTGTTTTTTTTTGGTTTCCAACTCATTGATTTCCTCTCTAAGTTTTATTATTTCCCTTTTTTTCTGCCTGGGTTGGGCTCCTTTTGTTGGTCTTTTTCTAATGTCTTCAGCTGTGTAGTCAGGTTATTTATGTGGGCCCTTTCTTGTTTCCTGATGAATGCTTGCAGAGCTATAAACTTCCCTCTTAACACGGCTTTTGCCGTGTCCCCCAAGTTCTTATAGTTGGTGTCTTCATTTTCATTTGTTTCCAGAAATCTTTGGATTTCCTGTTTGATTTCTTCTATGACCCATTTGTTGTTCAGGAGTGGGCTGTTCAGTTTCCAGGTGTTTGGTTTGACTCCCTGTTTCTGTTGTACGGTTAACTTCCATTTTCAGTGCATCATGGTCTGAAAAGATAGCTGACACAATTTCTATCTTTTTTATTTTATTGAGGTATGCTTTGTGGCTCAGCATGTGGTCTATCTTGGAGAATGTTCCATGTGCACTAGAGAAAAATGTGTATTCAGCTTTTTTTGGCATGAAAAGCCCTGTATATATCCACTAGCTCTCTTTCTTCATTTCTTCCTTCAGGGCCAATATTTCCTTGGTGAGTTTCAGTCTTGTTGATCTATCCATCGTTGATAGAGCAGTGTTTGGAGTCTCCAACTATTATTGTGCTACTGTTAATGTCTTCTTTGAGGTCTCTTAGCAGTTGTTTTATGTATTTTGCTGGCCCCTCGTTGGGTGCATATATGTTTAGTAGTGTAATTTCTTCCTGGTGTACATACCCCTTAAGTAATAAGAAATGGCCTTCGTTGTCCCTTCTAACCTTTTTCAGCCTGAAGTCTATATTATCTGATACTAATATGGCCACACCAGCCTTTTTGGAGGAGTTGTTTGCATGGAGAATGGTCTTCAACCTTTGACTTTGAGTCTGTGTTTGTTCTGATTATTCAGATGCGTTTCTTGTAGACAGCAGAATGTTGGGTTCAATTTTTTAATCCATTTTGTTCCTCTGTGTCTCTTAATTGGTGCATTTAGACCATTGACATTGAGAGAGATTATTGTCATCGGATTTTGTGTCATCTTTCTGTTTTTGCTTGTTGTGCTTATGGGTTTGGTCGTATTACAGTAGACCCTTCAGTCCTTCTTTTAAAGTTGGTTTTGAGTCCATGAAGTTCCTGAGTTGTTGCTTATCCATGAAGTTGTGTATCTTTCCTTCATATCTGAATGTGAGTCTGGCCGGGTAAAGAATTCTTGGTGAGGCCTGCAGTTCATTGAGCCTTTTCACAATATCCCACCATTGTTTTCGGGCTTGGAGTGTTTTCATCAGAGAAGTCTGCTGTAAATCTTAGAGATGTTCCTTTGTATGTGATTTCCTTCTTTGATCTTGCTGCTTTCAGTATTCTATCTCTATCTATAGTTTTTTGTCATTTTAATTAAGATGTGTCTTGGAGTATTCTTGTTGGGGTTTCTTTTAGCTGGTATCCTACGGGCCTCCTGGATCTTGAGGCAAGCATTCTTTAGTTCGAGGAACTTCTCAGCAATTATGGCTTTGACAGTTTCTTCTTCATCAGGGTTTTCTTCTTGCCCTTCTGGGACCCCAATGATCCGTATGTTGTTTCTTCTGGCTTCATCCCGATTATCTCTTGTTGTCTGTTCGGTAATTGTGAGTCTTTTTTCTATCTTCTGGTGTTGTGTAGAGAATCTTTGGAACTTCGTCTTCGAGATCACTAATTCTTTCTTCAGTAGCTATTATTCTGCTATGATGGCCTTCCACTGTGTTTTCATTTCATTTTACCTCATTTTTAATATCTGTCATTTCCATTTGCATTTTCCTCACTTCTTCTCTCATGTCCTCTTGTATTTTTTGATTTTGCATTCCATTGCTTCTTTGAATTCCTTATGAATCCTTAACAATTCTTTCGAAATTCCTTATCCAGAGGTTATACAACTCATTGGTATTGCTTGGCTCATCTGGACTAGTGACTTCACTCACAGAGCTTGATGGAATTTTGCGTTGCTTTACCATTATGACTATTGTAGGGTTGCAAATGTGAGGTTCTTGGGTGACTAGATAGTACAGTTAGTAGGTGTCTGGTCTGTTTGCAGAGTTTGGGTGGGTGGCAAGGATGTAGGAACCAAGGTTCACTGGTACCTCATGCAAGATAGGTAGTAAGGAGGGTCTACGGGGCGTGCGGTTTTGAGAGGATGTTCCCGGGCGCCCAGGGCCCAAGGGGTCTAGGTGAAACCAAGGCAGTTTGCCTTGGTTCCCGTTGATGGAGTTTCCGCTCTTCCCTGGGGCAGCTTAGGTCCCCGGAGACGCAAGGGTCACACACACACACCTGTGGGGAAGATTGTTAGACGTTTCCAGCCCAGGGGCCCAAGGGGTCCTGAGGAAACAAAAGAGTTGCCTTGGTTCCCATTGATGGAGTTTCTGCTCTTCCCTGGAGCAGCTTGGGTCCTTGCAGACGCAAGATCACAAACACCTGTGAGGAGATTATGCAGACCTTCCCGGAAGCCCAGGGCCCAGAGGGTTCCGGGAAACCAAGGCAGTTTGCCTTAGTTCCCGTTGATGGAGTTTCCGCTCTTCCCTGGGGCAGCTTAGGGTCCGCACAGACGCGAGAATCACACACACACCTGTAGAGGAGATTGTAGACGTTCCTGGAAGTGGAGAGCCCAAGCTAGTGAAATAGCTTTTATTATGAAAATTTTGACAGGTGTGAGGAGAAAGAAAGGATATTCATGAGATAACATGGTTTGTCTTCTCAAGAGTGGGAAGAAAGCATGCTTATTCTACATTTGACTAGTTTTCTTTCTCTTCGTAGAAGATTATTTAGTTGAACTCTTTTGGATGAAGTGAATGGCATTAGCTGTTGCTTCTCTTCAAATGTTTGCTTTACTCACTAAAATCTGAGTGATAGCCTGACAGGACAAATAATTCTTAGTTGAAGATTCTTGTTTTTTAAGTGCTTTGAAAATCTTTTGCTATTCCCATTAGCTTGAAGAGTTGCATTTGATAGCTCTGCTGTGAGTCACTAAGTTGGGAGTAAACTTTAGATGCTGCCAAAATGGTCTAATTGATGCATGTCTTCATGTGCTCAGAGCACCTCTAAAGAACTCTGAAAGATATCAGAGGAACAGTGTTCCCCCTACCTGTGTTTGATTTGTTGGGTTTGAAAAGGTCTGTGGGGGTGTCCTTGTGTACTAGTTTTACAATAGCTGAAGTCTTGTGCACCATTTTGCAGGAACTGGAATGCAGTTGCTAAAATTGAATATGTGCATGTCTGCTCATATATGACTGCTCATATTTTGGATAAGCTGAATGACAGATCAGGACCTGATGTGATAAATTTAACAGACTGGGTGTCCCAAGTCTTTTGTATTCATGGACAGAGCCTAAATCTCTTTTGCAGTTTTAAAACCTCTGGGGGAATCTACCCATTGGGCTGAGTGAAGATAAAGTTGGCAGTTCTGGCTCTGTGACCTGGAACCTGGCAGGATGGCTTATGTTTTCTCTCTCTCACAGAGAGAGATATTTCTGTGAGTTGCAAAAGTTATATTTTCTAGTTTCCTAGTTCTACTTTTCTGGTCTTTACAAGTGCTGGTGAGAGGCCGGAGTACAGCAGGTGATTGCCTTGCACTTGGGTCCACCTAGGTTTGATCCTCAGCATCCCATATGGTCCATTAGACACCTCCAGGAGTAATTCCTGACTGCAGAGCCAGTAGTAACACTGAGCATCACTAGGTATGACCCCTAAGTTCCTATCCTAGCCTCCCAAAAGTTCCAGTGGAGTGAAGTAGTGCTTAGGTGGTAAGTCTGGCTGTAGACATATACTTATTTCTAACACTTGCTTGGTATCATACACATCCTGCCTTGCATTGAAGTATAGTATGTCATGTACAAATAATGAGAATTTGATACTCCCTAGCTCTCTGTGTGCCCTCAGTATTTTATTCATAAGTTCTAAGCCAGTACTTACAGTACTATATTGATAAGAAGTGGCAAGAGAGGCAACCTTTTATGTCCCCAATCTAAGGGGAGGCTTTTATTGTTTACATTGATAATAATGCTTATTGTGGACTTGTGGTGGATAGCTTTGAGTATATTGAAAAGTTCCTTCAACCATATTGTGGAGATATTTCTTTCATCATGAATGGGTGCTGGATCTTCTCATATGCTCTCTCTCTAGCTATTGATATGAGTCATATTTGCTATTTTCTTTTATTGATACATGTATTGTTGATTGACTTACACATGTTAAAACATCCTTGCATCCCATCTTTGGGATTGCAAAGATGGATGCAATCCCATATGTAACAATTTGCAAATGTTAAAATCAATTTTCTATCTTCTTGATTTTCTTGAGGTATGTGTTTTGGCTCAGCAAGTGGTTTATTTTGGAGAATGTTCATGTGCACTGGAGGAAGAGGTGTGTTTAGCTTTTAGGCATGAAAAGTCCTGTATATATCTCTACTATCCCTCCCTAGTCCATTTCTTCCCTCCGAGACAGTGTTTTCTTACTGAATTTCAGTCTTGTTGATCTATCAAGAGGTGACAAGGTGGTGTTGAAGTCAATGGACTACTGGCCTAATGTGTTTTTATTGTAGCTAGGCTGCCCTCAAGAGAGTCTGGTATGAGATGCCAGGATGTGGGTTCAAGGCAATATGGAAGAGAAGACTAACTGTGACCAGATGAGCAACTGTTAACTCTAACCCACACCCTCTACCTGAGTTTGACCCAGGGGAAAGGGCCGCAAGAAGGTGCCAGGTCCTGAGGTCATAGTTTTAGTGTCTTTTCTAGTTTTTGCGACTTAAGAAAACTAGCTGTCCCCTCTCTCCCAGGAATTTTATTGGGCACCTAGGGCTAAGCAGGGCTCTCTTTTTGCTAATACTAGTGCCTCTGGGGGGCTACAGCTCTGCACCATGGTTGAACCTGAGGTAATGGGGTTCATCTTTATTTTTAAAGTAATTCAATTATAATTTTTTAAAATTGTCTTTAGAATGTTGTTATTTATTGTTTGGAAATGAATGAGTATTTGTTTTGTGGCAAACAATGCGCTTGACCTTGTGGAATACGAAACTTCCTGAAAAAAAGTGTAAAAACAATAAATATGGAATATATTAAATGAATAGCAAAGGTGGAAAGTCTCAGAAAGAGTTCCTAAAGAGTACATTTTATGATACAGTTTCCCATTAGTGAAGGGATGTGGGTATAGATTGTGCATATAGAGCCTATTTAATAATTGTAACTCATGAAATGCTGTTATATATGGATGATATTTAGCTACTTTATCATATGTAAGTAATAGTATTTTACAGTTATTGAAACTACTGAAAATCTAAAATTTCCTAATAAATATATGGGTGTATGTAATATGCCATATAGTTTGAACAAATACATATTATTTTTAAAATGTCTGATTAGGGATTCTAGTAATAGTACAGTAGTTAGAGCATGTGCCTTGCATGTGATCAGCCCAGGTTCCATGCCTGAAATTCCATATGGTCCCTGAGCACTGCCAGTAGTGATTCCTGAGTATAGAGAAAAAGAGTAAATCCTGACTACCACTGGGTGTGGCCCTAAACCAAAATATAGAAAAAATAGCTTAATTAATTAAAAACTCTGATTATTTAATTCTGTATTATTGCACTTTTCATGATGATATTTTAATGCTCTTCAGTCAGAATTTGTAGAAAAATCTGGAAAAATAACATCAGATTCCAAATTTGTCATGGAACTGAGAATAAAATTGCAGAAGGATGGAAACCCTTTTATACCTGAAAAATCACATAAATATAATATTTTTCTTTGTTTAACTGAGTGGACAATCAAGAATAAACATTATTTTAAGGGATTTTAAAAATTATAACAATTTCTTACCTTCACTGCATCACTCTCTTCCCTTTAATCATCAATTTGTCTCGAGTGGGCACCAGTAACATCTCCATATGACCTGTCTCATGCAAGTAGAGCCCAAGGGCACCTGCTTGCTCCAGGACATAAAGCGTCAAACCTTTCCATCAGGTCATGGGAATGAGGTCAATAATTGTTACTGGTATTTGGCATATCAAATATGACATGGGCAGCCTGCCAGGCTCTGCTGTGCGGGTAGCATACTCTTGTAGTCATCTCAAAATCCAGCATTTATTGATGAACCAAACACCCTACCTGCTGTAATATTGCTCTGGCCACATATGAAATTTGTAAGTAAAGAAACACCACCATCCAGAAGTGATAAAAACAGAAAGGAAAAATAAAATAATTTCTAAAACAGTCACAGAAAAGGGGATTCCAAATAGGTTGTTAAAATAAGGAGGCATCTAGGGAAGAGCTTAGTGGACCACAGTGCATGCCAACTGACAGGAGACCTGGATCAGATTCCTGCTGCCTCATAGTCTCTCACTCCAGAGAAACCAGAGCAATCCCTGAACACAGAGCTGAGAGAAGTCCCTGAGCACTGCCGCCTATGGCCTCTTCCTTTCCCCCAAATAAAAAGTAAGCAAACAGAAAACCTATAGAGCAGCGAAAGAAGGGGTGGAATGGGGATGAGGTTCTTGGAGACCAAGCCTTACTTTTGAGGTACATTAGTAGAATACAAATAGTCTGGAGGGGAAAGAAAAGAGAAAGAGAGAGAAAGGGAAAGAAATAAAGAACCTGCCATTGAGGTGGGCTGGGGAAGGGGAGGGAACCGGGGATGTTGGTTGCGGGAGATGGGCACTGGTGGAGGGACGGGTGCTGGAACACTGTATGACCAAAACCCAAACATGAACTTTTTTTAATTGTATATCTTTTTATTTGTATATCTCACGGTGGTATAATAAAATACTTAAAAAAAAACAAATACGCAAACTCACAAATTATTATGACATTAGGGCTTTGGTCTAGTATAATATTTGAGGGTTATTTTTTTTGAGTCACACCTTGTGGCGCTCAGGGATTACTCCTGGCTCTGCACATAAGGATAACTGGGAATGATATGTAGTGCCGGGATAGAATTCAGATCTGCCGAGTGACAGGCAAGCACCTTACCCACGCTACAGCTCCACATTTGCAATTTTTATTAGAAGTCCTGCCCAGATGGTAGGAACACAAACACCGAAAAGACTTTTGAAAGTACTAAATAAAGGGTTCAAAGGCAACAGAAACTGAGAACTGGTCTTTAGCACAAAGCATACTATAGGGAAGGGCATGGCAGGACAGGAGGGGGGGTGGGGGGACCCTGAAAGCAATGGTGAGGAAGAGAAGGGTGTGGTAATGCTTTATGCATAAACCCTAACATTAACAGTATTGCAAACCACAGTGCCTAAAATAAAACAAATTTTAAAAGTATAAAAAGTCATGTGCAACTGCAGCCATGAGTGAGCTCTTCAGACTTAAAAGGGATCTCAGCCATAGAGAAAAGGACAGATAAAAATGACTGCATTTATTTGTGGGATATAAAAAATAATTAAAAAATAACATGATACCAATATCCCAAAGTCAGGCAGGCAAAATTAAAGGTAATTGAAGCCTTTCCCATTTAAGTATGATCCATAGTTAATCGATGGTATTATATAGTTATCAGAATCTGAAACATTCACTTTTTTCTTTCTATATTGTGCCCTTGCTATTTTTATATTTTATTGGCAATACACATGTTTGCATAAATTCAGGCAGAATACCAGACTACCTTTCTGCAATTAATAATTTGGAAATGGCATTTCAAAACTATTTCAGTGAAATCTTAGAATTTAGGCATTAAGTTTGACATCAGAGCTGAAATAAAAAAGTATGATACCTTGCTAACAGAGATGTATTCCACTTTAACTACTTCACAGAATCCAAAACCTGAGGACTGTTTACAAACCTAAAATACTGAGGAATTAATTCTCCCTTCCTCAAATGGCAAGCACTATGGGTAGATACTAGTCATTATAAATAATGTTGGCTATTTATAATAGTCATAAAATTTCTTATATTACTCTGGGTGCTTGTCTTATTAACTACAGAATATTAAGTAGACTAAAATTTGACCTTGCTTCTTGACATTCTGAGTAACCTCAGTATGAGCCCAGAAGGACCCAGAAAAGGTGATTATGTCACTCTGTAAACAGCATGGGGAAAGTCTTAATGGTCAAAGGTAACATTTCATAAAAAAGATCTAAAACACCATCAGCTCGAACAGTGGCTACATAGAAAGGGAAAATGTGATGAAATACTTTTCTCTCAATTTACTCCTGAATGAGGGAATGCACAGTATTATTAAAGAGTCGGGGATAAATTGGTCCACCCTAATATGGGAAGCAGACATAAAGGAAAAGTAATCAAGGGGATAGTGAGAAGAAGTAGATAGCACATAATTGGGGAGGGGCCAAGAGCCTCTGGTACCTTGGTGCTGTGAGGAATATACATATAGATATATAGTGGTAAAGCTGTATATCCAAACTTCAGAGTCAATAACACTGAAAACATGAGATCTAAAAAAAAACAAACTTAAGAACATGCCTGTCAAGATGGCAGACTTGGCAGCAAGTCAGGAACTTCATGGACTCAAAACAAACTTTAGAAGAAGGACTGAAGGGTCTACTGTAATACGACCAAACCCAAAAAGTACAACAAGCACAAACAGAAAGATGGCACAAAAGCCAATGACAATAATATCTCTCAATGTCAATGGTCTAAATGCACCAATTAAAAGACCCAGAGTGACAAAATGGATTAAAAATTGGACCCAACATTCTGCTGTCACAAGAAACACATCTGAATAATCAGAACAAACACAGACTCAAAGTCAAAGGTTGGAAGACCAGTCTCCACATAGGTAACTCCTCCAAAAAGGCTGGTGTGGCCATATTAGTATCAGATAATATAGTTTTCAGGCTGAAAAAAGGTTAGAAGGGACAACGAAGGCCATTTCTTATTAATTAAGGGGTATGTACACCAGGGAAGTAATTATACTACTAAACATATGCATCCAACGAGGGCCAGAAAAATACATGAAAACAAAGAGACCTTAAAGAAGACATTAACAGTAACAAAATAATAGTTGGAGACTTCACACTGCTCTAGTAACGATGGATAGATCAACAAGACTGAAACTCACCAAGGAAATATTGGCCCTGAAGGGAAGAAATGGAAGAAAGAGAGGCTAGTGGATATATGCAGGCGTTTCATCCCAAAAAAAGCTGAATACACATTTTCTCTAGTGACATGGAACATTGTCCAAGATAGACCACAGGCTGAGCCACAAAGCATGCCTCAATAAAATAAAAGGATAGAAATTGTGTCAGTTATCATTTCAGTCCATGATGCACTGAAAATGGAAGTTAACCTTACACAGAAACAGGTAGTCAAACCAAACGCCTAGAAACTGAACAGCTCAGTCCTGAACAACAAATAGAAGAAATCAAACAAACAGGAAATACAAAGATTTCTGGAAACAAATGAAAATTAAGACACCAACTATAAAACTTGTGGGACATGGAAAAAAAACGTGTTAAGAGGGAAGTTTATAGCTCTGCAAGCATTCATCATGAAAACAAGAAAGGGCCCACATAAATCACCTGACTACAGAGCTGAAGACATTAGAAAAAGACGAACAAAAGGAGCCCAACCTGGGCAGAAAAAAGAAATAATAAAACTTAGAGAGGAAATCAATGAGTTGGAAACCCCAAAAAAAAAAAAACCCAATCCAAAAGATTAATGAAACCAAGAGCTGGTTCTTTTGAAAAAAATAAACAAGATTGACAAACCATTGGCAAGACTTCTAAGGAAAGGGAAAGAGAAAACCCAAATAAACATAATAAGAAATAAAAGGGTGACATCACAACAGAAACCACAGAAATCCAAAAGATCAGCAGAGATTACTTTGAGAACCTGTATGCCGTGAAACATGAGAATGGAGAAGAAATGGACAAATTCCTGATGTCCTATAACCTCCCATGGCTGAAACAAGAAGACCTCCAATACCTGAATAAGCCTATCACCTTCAAGGACATTGAAACAGCAATTAAAAGTCTGCCCAAACACAAAAGCCCAGGTCCAGACGGATTCACTAATGAACTCTACCAAACCTTTAGGAGGACCTACTGCCAGTCCTTTTTCAAGCTCTTCCAGGAAATAGAATAAAAAGAAACACTTCCAAACAGTTTCTAAGAGGCACATATCACCCTGATACCCAAAGCAGGGAGATAAAAAGAAAGAAAACTACACACCAATATCCCTGATGAACAAGGATGCTAAATCTTCAACAAAATACTAGCAAACAGAATCTAAAGACTCATCAAGAAGATTATACATCATGACCAAGTAGGATTCATCCCGGGAATGCAATGATGGTTCAACATTCACAAGTCAATCAACATAATACATCATATCAATAAAAGAAAAATAAAAACCATATGATCCTATCAATAGATGCAGAGAAAGCATTTGACAAGATCCAGCACCTGTTCATGATTGAAACCCTCCAGAAAATGGGAATTGAAGGGACTTTCCTTAAGATAGTTACAGCCATCTACCAAAAGCCCACAGGTGAGCATCATTCTAAATGGGGAAAAGTTGAAAGCCTTCCCTGAGATCAGGGACAACAAGGTTGCCCACTCTCACCTCTTTTTATTCAATATAGTACTGGAAGTACTTGCCATAGCAATCAGAGAAGAAAAGGACATCAAGGGTATCCAGATAGGCAAGGAAGAAGTCAAGTTATCATTATTCGGGCCAAAAAACATATGAAAAAAATGCTCGTCATCACTAATCATCAGAGAGATGCAAATCAAAAACAACAATGAGATACCACTTTACACCACAGAGACTGGCACATATTCAAAAGAGCAAGAACAACAAGTGCTGGCGTGGATGTGGGGAAAAAGGGACGCTCATCCATTGTTGGTGGGAATGCCGGCTGGTACAGCCTTTCTGGAAAAACAATATGGTCTTTCCACCAAAGACTAGAAATTGTACTCCCATTTGACCCAGCCATACCACTCCTGGGATTCTACTCTGGGGGAAAACAAAAATACGCAGCGGAAACACCATCCCTACTTTTTATGTTCATAGCAGCATTATTCACAATAGCCATAATCTGGAAGCAACCAGAGTGCCCGAAAATCGATGACTGGATAAAGAAGCTTTGGTACATCTACACAATGGAATACTATGCAGCTGTTAGGAAAAATGAAGTTATAAAAATTTGCCTATAAATGGATGGACATGGAGAAGATTATGTTGAGCGAAATTAGCCAGAAGGAGAGAGACAGATACAGAATGACTGCATTTATTTGCATGGCATAAATACATATTTACATATTATGATACCAATATCCACAGTCAAGTGAAACATATATCAGGAGGTCTTGTCAAAGATGGAAATTATCACAAACGTGTGGGGAGTCAGAGGTTAGGTAAGACAGAAAATGGAACAGTGTGCTAATAATTGTCGAGGTACTAATGCCAACCTAGAACTGAGCATTAAATAGAGGCAAAAGGATACACATGGCAACCTTTTAATGTATGTTCTGTAATCCATAGTCTGGAAGGGAAGGAAAAGAGAAAGAGAGAGAAAGGGAAAGAAATAAAGAACCTGCCATGGAGGTGGGCTGGGGGAAGGGGGAGGGAACCGGGACGTTGGTGGTGAGAGATGGGCACTGGTGGAGGGGATGGGTGCTGGAACACTGTATGACCAAACCCAAATATGAACTTTTTAATTGTATATCTTTTTAATTGTATATCTCACGGTGGTATAATAAAATACTTAAAAGAAAGGTGGCAAACTTGGGATTTGGGGTGCGGGGCTGAAGATGGAACCCTGAGGACACTAGTCAAGGAAAGTTGACAGTGGTAGTGGAACTAGTGCTAGAACATAGTATGCATAAAATTCAACTATGAATAACTGTCAATCACAGTGTCTAGATAAAAATAAAATAAATCACACACAAACAAAGGACTCTGAGATCTGAAAATAAAAGATGTGTCTAAGATTTATAGACTGTGATGACTCTGTGAATGGAATGTGACAACTTCTCTTTTGGAAAAGTCACCTAGTTCTAAACTGATTTATTAAATATTTGTAGATGTTGGGGACACAATATGGCACCCAACACCTGCAACATTTTAGTAAAGCAATGTATCCTGATAAGTTCTCAAGACTTCAGTCTGGGAAGTAGTGCTCAATAGAGACTTACACCTGAAAAGGGGAAGTGATATAACTCTTTTTTATGATTTTTAAATGATAGAAATAAATCATTTAAAGCTGCAACTTCAGGAAGAACCATTTATTCTTGACCTTGACCTCTCTCTGGGCCTTGAGTTTAAGAGCAGGGTCTCTGAAGACAATCTTGTAAAGGATGGTTTTGTCAAGTGGATATCCACAGAGTACCTGTAGGCACTAGGTGATTATAGTTATAATCTTATTTATTCGACTTACTTATTGGACTTATTATCTTTCACAAAAGACTTGATCTTTGACTTTTGGTGATTTTTCTTGCCCATGGTGACTGTCATTTTGTGGGGATATTGGTCAATTCCAGACACCAAGGCATGGCTGTAGGGATGGTCTTTACAATGACCACTTTGCATTCCTGAGTAGCATCTGGTCAGGACAGCACCACCTTCCTGGATTTCATGAACTTGTCCATTTTGACAGCAACCACTGGGGCCTAGCAGAAAGCAGTGATAGAACTTTTGACCATTTGAAACTCAATCTACAATTCCATGGTAGAAAAATCCCAGAAGAACAAATGAAAGAATCCATGTTACAATACATGTTCTTGCTGCCCTTATGCAAAATAGCTCAGCATGTTAATGAGAACTGTGCTTGTTTTATGAAAATAGAGATGAGAGAGAAAAATATATATTTTAACAATGTGCTTATTTATGGATATTCAATACTTGGCGTTGATTCTGTGTACTATGATTCACAGTTTTCTAGTTAATTTCCCTGATTTGGACATTCCAACTCCTTAGGGGTGACAATAGTTCAGCCTTTTAAATAATCCATCCCAACTGCCCTGGAAATGTAATACTGTCCATGCTCCATATACTTTACACAGTACTCTGAAAAGATAAGTATAAGATGAAACCTGGAAATGACACCTGGCTGAGCTATCCCGAAACCTATGACCACTGGGCCCAGAAGTTTGCCATTAGCCCTGACCCATGTCAGGACAAAGTCTAAAGAAGCTTGTTAAATAAACTTATTAAAGAATATGTTAGTCATTTTGAGTATTTTTTTCCTCTAATAATAATTGAAGTGGAGCAGCTCTATGATATATACTCAGACTAGAATAAACTTATAATACTTTTTAGCAAGTAGTCACCAAAATTATACCCTCTCTAAGCCTTGAAACCTTTTATTCACTGTGATTTAGCATTTTTTAAAATATTTGGAAGAGTATGTCAATAAATGGCATCTTGTGGAAGTAGTCAGGCCCTATTTAGCTGACTTCCAGTTGAAGCCATTTAAGATCACACACTTGCGCCACACAATGTAAGTATTTCACCTTATTCCCAGCTGCTTTATTACTCAAGCGGGAGGAACAAGAAACCAACACGCTACTAGTTAAGTTTCTTTACCACATGCATAAGCAAACAGATGGCAAGAAAAACTGCCACAAGAAAATGAGCACCAAGCAACTTGAGTGTCCAGCCATGAAGCACCAAAGAGGTCAAGAGGTGGGTTTCATTCAAATTGGAGGGGACAATGACACTCTCCGAGAAAACAGCAACCCCACAAGCAGCACCTGCTTTGTCGAGATGGTGAACAGCAAGTGGCCAGGGAGATGGTCCCTGAGACAGGTGAGGAATAGTGGTCATGGCATGGGCAAATGGCCCAGTCATCAGAGAAATAGGAAGTAGAGCTACATGAATAGATGAACTGAAGTGGCAAAAATAGCTACATGATAGCAGTGTTTGTGGTACTGGAACAGAATTTACTGTTTAATGAGAAGCTTGCTATAAACAGACATACACCTACATACATGAATTGTCCAATAAAGGCTTTGTTAAATAAATGAGCTACAATGTTGTGAACATCAGTGTTCTGTGTTTTAATCTTCCTCAAGCTAAGGACCCAAAGCTGTATGTACTGCTTAACATCATAGAGGGAAAATGTATCACATTTCCACACCTCAAAACTTACTTAATTGGGGAGAATAATGCAATCTATTTTTAAATCTGCCATCATTCACCCCGTGCATTCTAGGAGCACTTATGCACTGGGTCTTTAGTGAACTTATTTATTGAACTTGTTCTTGTCAGTTTTATCTACCTTTGTAGTCTATATTTTTTCTGTCTTACCTTCTTTTTCTCTCCCTTATTTATGGTATCTTCCTCTTTTTTCTTTCTCTGTCACCAGCACAATCATCTAAAATATCTCTGTAAAACTAGTCAAAACCACAAAATATCTTTTTAGCATAGAAAATAAAACTTTTGGTTCATCTTGAAGATAAAAAGTTAAAAATGGAATGAAGGCTTAAAAGCACAAATTATACAAAATCACTGGTTGGTTTAAAGTGCTATTAATCAATCTATCATCATGTATAAATAACCGATCACAGTCTTTCCTGTTTTCCTAGGTAAGGTGGGAGGGAAGGATAAAGGTAGGAAGGGGCCTAAGGGCCAAATGAGGAGAAATCATTTAGAAGCAGAAAGGGTCTGGGACAGACAATGTCTTCCAGTGTTTCTCCTGCTACAGAAGCATTACTCTGAAGTATCTGTGGAAACAGCTGCAAGATAGAGGGCAGCTCTATGTGATTTATGAAAGGGTCCACATGATTTATGAGACTTAAAAAAATATCAGCACACAGCTGACTTTTTTCTATAAAGGAGCTTCTTCCCAGAGGATTCAAGGAACTTGGAATGCAATGAAAAATAGAATCTACAATGAGAGATGATAAATAAATGAGACTCTCACACAGACAGACCAAATTTATGTATATTTATACTCTGGCCTTCATAGACCTCAGCTAAAGCCTGCTACCTTTTTAAGCACTCCCTGAAACTCTTCTAGTCTGCTTGCCACCTGACACCCTTTCTAGCATGTGTATCACCACTGAGGATTTTCTCGGAACCTAGTCTACTGAAAACTCCTGCATCAGCTCCTCCTCCTTTCCAGCCCCCAACCAGGCTGGCTGAAATTTGATACAGCTTTCCACTCCTAATCTGAGATGGCTCATAGAAACTCATATCTTTAAACTTTATAGTATTCTGTCTTGTCTCAGTCATACTTGCTTTTTTTATTACATTCCTCAACTAAATATAAATTACTGATCTGTTACTGTGATGACTGAGATTCAAAACAACAAATTAATGATTAATCAGGCAAAACACATGTAGCATATTTCATGAAACAAATACATATCAGTATCCCTCAGATGCCTGTGCCCGTCTCTAACACTAACAATTCAAAGCCTACAGATTCTTTGTACATTTCCCAAATAACACTTCATTCTCAATATATTCGCAGTCAGTGTCTGGCCCAATCAAAGGGGTGGTGATATGTCAGTGTAAATAGCCCTATTTGCTTGCATCTATATCCTATCTAATGTTTTTATTTCTAAGTGGACATGATGATTGGTGCTAAGTTGGCAGAGAGTCTCACTTAGCAATATCTTTTAATTTTAAAAATAAGTGATGAGGCTGAGAAGTATGACTCAGTGGAAGAGCACCTGTATTACGTGTGCGATCTTAGTCCATATCCCCAGATTCCTAGTACCACAAGAAGAGTGACTCCGGACATCAAAGTTAAATCCCAACACCAGCACAACAAAAATAAATTTTAAAAAATAGTATTAACTAAGAATCGTTTTGAGTTATGAATTCGGGGGTTGCACAGTATTTAGTAGAGAGAGGCGAAGATAAAGAGCTGGAAGAAAGGAAAGAAGTGAGCTGAAGAACAAGGATATTATGGTTCCAGGACAAACAAAGACATAAAAATTTTGGGGAAAGTTGTTGACTTGCTACATGGAAATGGAACCTATGCTCAGTGAGGGAAGCAAGGTGGTCTCCCTAAGATCTAAATTTGAGCAGTAAAATCATGAAGTAACATCA
>JAJIBD010026510.1:0-56552 GCA_021461705.1 Cryptotis parvus
TCAGATGGGTATTGGGTGAATATTCTTTCCCATTCTGTGGACTGCTTTTTGTATCTTAGTCACTGTTTCTTTTGAGGTGCAGAAGCTTTTTAGTTTCATGTAGTCCCATATGTTTATCTTTTCTTCTAGTTGCTTTTAGTGATGTTTCACCTTTGAAGATGCCTTTAGCTTCAATGTCGTGGAGGGTTTTTTCCTATATTTTCTTCAATGTACTTTTATGGATTCAAGTCTGATATTGAGATCTTTAATCCATTTTGATCTGATTTTGTGCATGGTGTTAGACACAGGTCCAAATTCATTTTTTACATGTCGCTGCCCAGTTTTCCCAACACCACTTGTTGAAGAGGCTTTCCTTACTCCATTTTAGACTCTTTGCAACTTTATCAAAGATTAAATGATCATGTGTTTGAGGTTGGGTGTCAGGATACTCAATTCTATTCCATAGGTCCACAGGTCTGTTTTTATTCCAATACCATGCTGTTTTAATTACTACTGCCTTGTAGTACAGTTTGAAGTTGGGAAAGGTGATGCCTCCCATCTTTTTTTCCCCAAGGATTGCTTTAGCTATCCTTGGGGGTTTATTGTTCCATACAAATTTCAGGAGTGTTTGGTCAATTTCTTTTGAAGAATGTCATGGGTATCCTTATAGGGACTGCATTGAATCTGTACAGAGCTCTAGGGAGTATTACCATTTTGACAATGTTGATTCTCCCCATCCATGAGCAGGGAATATGTTTCCATTTCCTTGTGTCCTCTTTTATCTCTTGGAGCAGTGTCTTGTAGTTTTCTTTGTCCAGGTCCTTTACACACTTAGGTAAGTTGATTCCTAGGTATTTGATTTTCTGTAGCACAATTGTGAATGGAATTGTTTCCTTAATATCCCTTTCTTCTCTTTTGTTATTTGTATATAGGAAAGCCACTGACTTTGGGTGTTGATTTTGTATCCTGCCACTCTACTATATGCGCCTATTGTTTCTAGGAGTTTTTGGTAGAGAGTTTAGGGTTCTCTAGGTATAATATCATGTCATCTGCAAATAATGATTAGCTTGTGACTTCCTTGCCTATCTGGATGCCCTTGATGTCCTTTTTCTTCTCTGATTGCTATGGCAAGTACTTCCAGTACTATATTGAATAAAAGAGGTGAGAGGTGGCAACCTTGTCTTGTCCCTGATCTCAGGGGAAGGCTTTCAACTTTTCCCCATTTAGAATGATGCTCTGCTGTGGGCTTTTGGTAGATGGCTGTAACTATCTTGAGGAAAGTCCCTTCAATTCCCATTTTCTGGGGGTTTTAATCATGAACGGGTGCTGGATCTTGTCAAATGCTTTCTCTGCGTCTATTGATAGGATCATATGGTTTTTTTTTTTTTTTATTGATATGATGTATTATGTTGATTGACTTGCGAATGTTGAACCATCCTTGCATTCCCGGGATGAATCCTACTTGGTCATGATGTATAATCTTCTTGATGAGTCTTTGGATTCTGTTTGCTAGTATTTTGTTGAAGATCTTAGCATCCGTGTTCATCAGGGATATTGGTCTGTAGTTTTCTTTCTTTGTGTTGTCTCTCCCTGCTTTGGGTATCAGGGTGATATGTGCCTCGTAGAAGCTGTTTGGGAGTGTTTCTGTTTCTTCTATTTCCTGGAAGAGCTTGAAAAGGACTGGCAGTAGGTCCTCCTTAAAGGTTTGGTAGAGTTCACTAGTGAATCCGTCTGGACCTGGGCTTTTGTGTTTGGGCAGACTTTTAATTACTGTTTCTATTTCCTCGATGGTGATAGGCTTATTCAGGTATTGGAGGTCTTCTTGTTTCAGCCGTGGGAGGTTATAGGACTTCAGGAATTGATCCATTTCTTCTAGATTCTCATGTTTCACGGCATACAGGCTCTCAAAGTAATCTCTGATGATCTTTTGGATTTCTGTGGTTTCTGTTGTGATGTCACCTTTTTATTTCTGATTCTGTTTATTTGGGTTCTCTCTTTCCCTGTCCTTACAAGTCTTGCCAATGGTTTGTCAATCTTGTTTATTTTTTCAAAAAAACCAGCTCTTGGTTTCATTAATCTTTTGGATTGTTTTTTTTGGTTTCCAACTCATTGATTTCCTCTCTAAGTTTTATTATTTCCTTTTTTTCTGCCTGGGTTGGGCTCCTTTTGTTGGTCTTTTTCTAATGTCTTCAGCTGTGTAGTCAGGTTATTTATGTGGGCCCTTTCTTGTTTCCTGATGAATGCTTGCAGAGCTATAAACTTCCCTCTTAACACGGCTTTTGCCGTGTCCCACAAGTTCTTATAGTTGGTGTCTTCATTTTCATTTGTTTCCAGAAATCTTTGGATTTCCTGTTTGATTTCTTCTATGACCCATTTGTTGTTCAGGAGTGAGCTGTTCAGTTTCCAGGTGTTTGGTTTGGCTCCCTGTTTCTGTTGCTACGGTTAACTTCCATTTTCAGTGCATCATGGTCTGAAAAGATAGCTGACACAATTTCTATCTTTTTTTTATTTTATTGAGGTATGCTTTGTGGCTCAGCATGTGGTCTATCTTGGAGAATGTTCCATGTGCACTAGAGAAAATGTGTATTCAGCTTTTTTGGCATGAAAAGCCCTGTATATATCCACTAGCCTCTTTCTTCCATTTCTCTCCTTCAGGGCCAATATTTCCTTGGTGAGTTTCAGTCTTGTTGATCTATCCATCGTTGATAGAGCAGTGTTGAAGTCTCCAACTATTATTGTGCTACTGTTAATGTCTTCTTTGAGGTCTCTTAGCAGTTGTTTTATGTATTTTGCTGGCCCCTCGTTGGGTGCATATATGTTTAGTAGTGTAATTTCTTCCTGGTGTACATACCCCTTAATTAATAAGAAATGGCCTTCGTTGTCCCTTCTAACCTTTTTCAGCCTGAAGTCTATATTATCTGATACTAATATGGCCACACCAGCCTTTTGGAGGAGTTGTTTGCATGGAGAATGGTCTTCCAACCTTTGACTTTGAGTCTGTGTTTGTTCTGATTATTCAGATGTGTTTCTTGTAGACAGCAGAATGTTGGGTTCAATTTTTTAATCCATTTTTGTCACTCTGTGTCTCTTAATTGGTGCATTTAGACCATTGACATTGAGAGATTATTGTCATCGGATTTTTGTGCCATCTTTCTGTTTTTGCTTGTTGTGCTTATGGGTTTGGTGCGTATTACAGTAGACCCTTCAGTCCTTCTTTTTAAAGTTGGTTTTGAGTCCATGAAGTTCCTGAGTTGTTGCTTATCCATGAAGTTGTGTATCTTTCCTTCATATCTGAATGTGAGTCTGGCCGGGTAAAGAATTCTTGGTGAGGCCTGCAGTTCATTGAGCCTTTTCACAATATCCCACCATTGTTTTCGGGCTCGGAGTGTTTCATCAGAGAAGTCTGCTGTAAATCTTAGAGATGTTCCTTTGTATGTGATTTCCTTCTTTGATCTTGCTGCTTTCAGTATTCTATCTCTATCTATAGTTTTTGTCATTTTAATTAAGATGTGTCTTGGAGTATTCTTGTTGGGGTTTCTTTTAGCTGGTATCCCTACGGGCCTCCTGGATCTTGAGGCAAGTGTTCTTTAGTTCCGGGAACTTCTCAGCAATTATGGCTTTGACAGTTTCTTCTTCATCAGGGTTTTCTTCTTGCCCTTCTGGGACCCCAATGATCCGTATGTTGTTTCTTCTGGCTTCATCCGATTATCTCTTGTTGTCTGTTCGGTAATTGTGAGTCTTTTTTCTATCTTCTGGTGTTGTGTAGAGAATCTTTGGAACTCGTCTTCTGAGATCACTAATTCTTTCTTCAGTAGCTATTATTCTGCTATGCTGGCTTTCCACTGTGTTTTCATTTCATTTACCTCATTTTTAATATCTGTCATTTCCATTTGCATTTTCCTCACTTCTTCTCTCATGTCCTCTTGTATTTTATTGATTTTGCATTCCATTACTTCTTTGAATTCCTTATGAATTTAACAATTCTTTCTGAAATTCCTTATCAGAGAGGTTATACAACTCATTGGTATTGGCTCATCTGGACTAGTGACTTCACTCACAGAGCTTGATGGAATTTTGCGTTGCTTTACCATTATGCCTATTGTAGGTTGCAAATGTGAGTTCTTGGGTGACTAGATAGTACAGTTAGTAGGTGTCTGGTCTGTTTGCAGAGTTTGGGTGGGTGCCAAGGATGTAGGAACCAAGGTTCACTGGTACTCATGCAAGATAGGTAGTAAGAGGGTCACGCGGGCGCATCAGCTGCGGTTTTTGGTTTGGGATGTTCCTGGAAGCGCAGGGCCCAGGGTCAGGGGTGAACCAAGGCAGTTTGCCTTGGTTCCAGTTGATGGAGTTTCCGCTCTCTTCCCTGGGGCAGCTTGGGCGTCCTTGCAGAACACAAGTCTACACACACACACTACTAACCCAAGAGTGGTAGTTGTAGACATAAGCCCAGGGTCCAAGGGTCTGGGAAGTCAAGGCAGTTTGTCTTGGTTCCAGTTGATGCATGAGTTTATGCTCTTCCCTGCGGCAGCTTTGTGTCCTTGCAGACTCAAGAATCACAAACAACCTGGGGGAGATTGTGAGACATTCTCGGGAAGCCCATAGGGCCCAAGGGGTTCTGGGGGAAACCAAGGCAGTTTGCCTTAGTTCCCATTGATGGGTTTCCGCTCTTCCCTGGGGCAAAGCTTGGGGTCCGCAGAGAGACACATGCACACACATACCTGTGGGGGAGATTGTAGACGTTCCTGGAAGTGGAGGTAGCCCAAGCTAGTCAAGACATAGCTTTTATTGAATGAAAATTTTGACAGGTGTGAGGGAGAAAGAAAGGATATTCAAGAGATAACATGGTTTGTCTTCTCAAGAGTGGGAAGAAGCTTATGCTTATTCTGCATTTGACTAGTTTTCTTTCTTCCCGTAGAAGATTATTTAGTTGAACTCTTGGATGATGGTGAAAATGGCATTAGCTGGTCGCCTTAGCTTTCTTCAAAATTTTCATATTGTTACTCACTAAAATCTGAGTGATAGCCTGACAGGACCAAATAATGTGCTGAGTTGAAGATTCTTGTTTCAAATTAAGTGTGAAAATCTTTTGCGCTATTCCCATTAGCTTCAAGAGTTGCATTTGATTTCGAACTCTGCTGAGTTTCCCCTAAGCTTGGGATAAACTTTAGATGCTGCCAAATGGCTCTAATTGTGCATATCTTCATGTGCTCCGGGAGCAACTCCTAAAGAACTCTAAAGATAGATCCAGGGGGAAACAAAAGTTCCCACTACCACGGTGATTTGATTTGTAGTGGGTTTGAAGAAGGTCTGGCGGGTATCCTCTGTCTTTGGTTTTTGCAATAGCGAAGTCTTGTGCACCATTTTGCAGGAACTGGAATGCATTGCTAAAGTTAGAATAATGTACTCTCAGCTCATATATGACTGCTTCTATTTGGATGAGAGCTGAATGGACAGATCAGGACCTCATTGTGTGATAAAGTTAACAGACTGGTGTCTAAGTCTTTGTATTCCCTTGGACAGGCCCTCAAATCTCTTTGCAGTTTTTAAAACCTCGGGGAATCTACCCCATTGAGCTGGAGGAAGATAAAGTTGGCAGTTCTGGCTCTGTGCTTCGGAACCTGGCAGGATGGCTTGTTTTTTCTCTCTCTCTCACAGAGAGAGATATTTCTCTTAGTTGCAAAAGTTATGTTTTCTAATTTGCTAGTTCTATTTTCTGGTCTTTAAGTGCTGGTGAGGAGGCCAGAGTAGAGTAGGTAAATTGTTACCTTTTTATGGTCCCACCTAGGTTTGATCCTCAGCAACATCCGCTCATGGTCAACATTGTTTACCTCCAGAGTAATTCCTGACTGCAGAGCCAGTATGTTTCACTACCTGAGCATCTATAGGTATGACCCCCAAGTTCCCTGCTCCTGGCCCCCTCCCAAAAAAGTTTCAGTGAGTGAAGTAGTGCTGCGGTATTAAGTCTGGCTCTCTAATGAAGACCTTACTCTGTACTTTAACTTACTGCAGTATCATCTACAATCTCAGGCCCTTGATTGAAGATATAGTATGTCATGTACAAATAATGAGAATTTGACTTTATTCCTTAGCTCTCTGTGCCCTAGTATATTTTTATTCCTTAAGTTCTATACTTTAGTACTTCCAGTATATATTGATAAGAAGTGGCAAGAGAGGGCAACCTTTTTTGTCCCCAATCTGGGCAGGGCTTTATTGTTTACATTGATAATAATAGCTTATTGGACTTCTGGTGGATAGCTTTTGACTTATATTGAGGAAAGTTCCTTCAACCTTCATATGGTGATATTTTTTTATCATGAATGGGTGCTGGATCTTCTCATATGCTTTCTCTCTAGCTATTGATATGATCATGTTTTGCTATTTTTCTTTTTTTATTGATACATGTTATAATTTGATTGACTTCCCGCAAATGTTAAAACATCCTTTGAATCCCATCTTTGGGATTGCAAAGATGGGATGCAATCCCATATGTAACAATTTGCAAATGTTAAAATCAATTTATCTCTGTGATTTTCTTGAGGTATGTGTTTGAAACAGCAAGTGGTTTGTTTTGGAGAATGTTCATGTGCACTGGAGGAAGAGGTGTGTTTAGCTTTTAGCCAGAAAAAGTCCTGTATATCTCTACTATCCCTCCCTAGTCCATTTCTTCCCTCCCAGACAGTGTTTTCTTACTGAATTTCAGTCTTGTTGATCTATCAAGAGGTGACAAGGTGGTGTTGAAGTCAATGGACTACTGGCCTAATGTGTTTATTGTAGCTAGGCTGCCCTCAAAGAGTCTGGTATGAGATGCCAGGATGTGGGTTCAAGGCAATATGGAAGAGAAGACTAACTGTGACCAGATGAGCAAGCAGTTAACCTACTACCCTCTACTGAGTTTGACCCAGGGGAGGGCCACAAGAAGGTGCCAGGTCCTAAGGCATAGTTTTAGTGTCTTTCTAGTTTTTCTGACTTTAAGAAAACTAGCTGTCCCCCTCTCTCCCAGGAATTTTATTGGGCACCTAGGGCTAAGACGGGCTCTCTTTTTGCTATTGCTAGTGCCTCTGGGGAATGCAGCTCTGCACCATGGTTGAACCTGAAGGTAATGGGTTCATCTTTATTTTTAAAGTAATTTCAATTATAATTTTTTAAAATTGTCTCTTTTTAGAATGTTGTTATTTTTTTTGTTAAATGAATGAGTATTGTTTTGTGCAAACAATGTGCCTTGACCTTTGGAATCTATAATACGAACTTCCTGAAAGAGTGTAAAAACAATAAATATGAATATATTAAATGAATAGCAAAAGGTGAAAGTCTCAGAAGAGTTCCTAAGAGTACATTTTATGATACAGTTTCCATTAGTGAAGGGATGTGGTATAGATTGTGCATATAGAGCCTATTTAATAATTTAACTCATGAAATGCTGTTATATATGGATGATATTTAGCTTCTTTATCATATGTAAGTAATAGTATTTTACAGTTATTGAAACTCACGAAAATCTAAAATTTCCTAATAAATATATGGGTGTATGTAATATGCCATATAGTTTGAACAAATACTTATTATTTTAAAATGTCTGATTAGGGATTCTAGTAATAGTACAGTAGTTAGAGCATGTGCCTTGCATGTGATCAGCCCAGGTTCCATGCCTGAAATTCCATATGGTCCCCCTAAGCACTGCCAGTAGTGATTCCTGAGTATAGAGAAAAGAGTAAATCCTGACTACCACTGGGTGTCCCTAAACAAAAAAATATAGAAAAAATAGCTTAATTAATTAAAAACTCTGATTATTTAATTCTGTATTGGTTGCACTTTTCATGATGATATTTCCTAATGCTCTTCAGTCAGAATTTGTAGAAAAATTCCTGGAAAAATACATCAGATTCCAAATTTGTCATGGAACTGAGAATAAAATTACAGAAGGATGGAAACCCCTTTATACCTGAAAAATCACATAAATATAATATTTTTCTTTGTTTAACTGAGTGGACCAATCAAGAATAAACATTATTTTAAGGGATTTTAAAAATTCTAACAATTTCTTACCCTTCACTGCATCACTCTCTTCCCTTCATCATCAATTTGCTCAGTGGGCACTAGTAACATCTCCATATGACCTGTCTCATGCAAGTAGAGCCCAAGGGCACCTGCTTGCTCCAGGACATAAAGCGCCAAAACTTTCCATCAGGTCATGGAATGAGGTCAATAATTGTTACTGGTATTTGGCATATCAAATATGACATGGGCAGCCTGCCAGGCTCTGCTGTGCGGGTAGCATACTCTTGTAGTCATCTCAAAATCCAGCATTTATTGATGAACCAAACACCCCTACCTGCTGTAATATTGCTCTGGCCACATATGAAATTTGTGAGGTAAAGAAACACCACCATCCAGAAGTGATAAAAACAGAAAGGAAAAATAAAATAATTTCTAAACAGTCACAGAAAAGGGATTCGTAATAGGTTGTTAAAATAAGGAGGCACGAAAGAGAGCTTAGTGGACCACAGTGCATGCCAACTGACAGGAGACCTGAATCAGATTCCTGCTGCCTCATAGTCTCTCCACTCCAGAGAAACCAGAGCAATCCCTGAACACAGAGCTGAGAGAAGTCCCTGAGCACTGCCCGCTTATGGCCTCTTCCTTTTCCCAAATAAAAGTAAGCAAACAGAAAACCTATAGAGCAGCGAAAGAAGGGGTGGAATGGGGATGAGGTTCTTGAGACCAAGCCTTACTTTTGAGGTACATTCGTAGAATACAAATAGTCTGGAGGGGAAGGAAAAGAGAAAGAGAGAGAAAGGGAAAGAAATAAAGAACCTGCCATTGAGGTGGGCTGGGGAAGGGGGAGGGAACCGGGATGTTGGTTCTGGAGATGGGCACTGGTGGAGGGACGGGTGCTGGAACACTGTATGACCAAAACCCAAACATGAACTTTTTTTAATTGTATATCTTTTTTATTTGTATATCTCACAGGTGGTATAATAAAATACCTAAAAAAAAATACGCCAAACTCACAAAGTATTATGACATTAGGCTTTGGTCTAGTATAATATTTGAGGGTTATTTTTTTTGAGTCACACCTATGGCGCCTCAGGGATTACTCCTGGCTCTGCACATATGATAACTGGGAATGATATGTAGTGCCCGGGATAGAATTCAGATCTGCTGAGTGACAGGCAAGCACCTTACCCACGCTACAGCTCCACATTTGCAATTTTTTATTAGAAGTCCTGCCCAGATGGTAGGAACACAAACACCGAAAGACTTTTGAAAAGTACTAAATAAAGGTTCAAAGGCAACAGAAACTGAGAACTGGTCTTTAGCACAAAGCATACTATAGGGAAGGGCATGGCAGGACAGGAGAGGGGTGGGGACCCTGAAACAATGGTGAGGGGAAGAGAAGGGTGTGGTAATGCTGCATGCATAAAACCCTAACATTAACAGTATTGCAAACCACAGTGCCTAAAATAAAACAAATTTTAAAAGTATAAAAAGTCATGTGCAACTGCAGCCATGAGTGAGCTCTTCAGACTTAAAAGGGATCTCAGCCATAGAGAAAAGGACAGATAAAAATGACTGCATTTATTTGTGGGATATAAAAATAATTAAAAAAATATGATACCAATATCCAAAGTCAGGCAGGCAAAATTAAAGGTTAGGTAATTGAAGCCTTTTCCCATTTAAGTATGATCCATAGTTAATCGATGGTATTATATAGTTATCAGAATCTGAAACATCTCACTTTTTCTTTCTATATTGTGCCCTTGCTATTTTTTATATTTTATTGGCAATATACATGTTTGCATAAATTCAGGCAGAATACCCAGACTACCTTTCTGCAATTAATAATTTGGAAATGGCATTTCAAAACTATTTCAGTGAAATCTTAGAATTTAGGCATTAAGTTTGACATCAGAGCTGAAATAAAAAGTATGATACCTTGCTAACAGAGATGTATTCCACTTTAACTTCTTCACAGAATCAAAACCTGAGGACTGTTTACAAACCTAAAATACTGAGGAATTAATTCTCCCCTTCCTCAAATGGCAAGCACTATGGGTAGATACTAGTCATTATAAATAATGTTATGGCTATTTATAATAGTCATAAAATTTCTTATATTACTCTGGGTGCTTGTCTTATTAACAACAGAATATTAAGTAGACTAAAAATTTGACCTGCTTGCTTGACATTCTGAGTAACCTCAGTATGAGCCCAGAAGGACCCAGAAAAGGTGATTATGTCACTCTGTAAACAGCATGGAAATCTTAATGGTCAAAGGTAACATTTCATAAAAAGATCTAAAACACCATCAGCTCAAACAGTGACTACATAGAAAGGAAAATGTGATGAAATACTTTTCTCTCAATTTACTCCTGAATGAGGGAATGCACAGTATTATTAAAGAGTCGGGGATAAATTGATCACCCCAATATGGGAAGTAGACATAAAGGAAAAGTAATCAAAGGGGATAGTGAGAAGAAGTAGATAGCACATAATTGGGGAGGGGTCAAGAGCCTCTGGTACCTTGGTGCTGTAGAGGGAATATACATATGATATATAGTGGTAAAGCTGTATATCCAAACTTCAGAGTCAATAACACTGAAAACATGAGATCTAAAAAAAAACAAACTTAAGAACATGCCTGTCAAGATGGCAGACTTGGCAGCAAGTCAGGAACTTCATGGACTCAAAACAAACTTTAAAAGAAAGGGACTGAAGGGTCTACTGTAATACCACCAAACCCAAAAAAGTACAACAAGCAACAAACAGAAAGATGGCACAAAAGCCAATGACAATAATATCTCTCAATGTCAATGGTCTAAATGCACCAATTAAGAGACACAGAGTGACAAAATGGATTAAAAATTGAACCCAACATTCTGCTGTCTACAAGAAACACATCTGAATAATCAGAACAAACACAGACTCAAAGTCAAAGGTTGGAAGACCAGTCTCCACGCAAATAACTCCTCCAAAAGGCTGGTGTGGCCATATTAGTATCAGATAATATAGTTTTCAGGCTGAAAAAAGGTTAGAAGGGACAACGAAGGCCATTTCTTATTAATTAAGGGGTATGTACACCAGGAAGTAATTATACTACTAAACATATATGCATCCAACGAGGGGCCAGAAAAATACATAAAACAAGAGACCTTAAAGAAGACATTAACAGTAACAAAATAATAGTTGGAGACTTCAACACTGCTCTATTAACGATGGATAGATCAACAAGACTGAAACTCACCAAGGAAATATTGGCCCTGAAGGAAGAAATGGAAGAAAGAGAGCTAGTGGATATATACAAGGCGTTTCATCCCAAAAAAGCTGAATACACATTTTCTCTAGTGACATGGAACATTGTCCAAGATAGACCACATGCTGAGCCACAAAGCATACCTCAATAAAATAAAAGATAGAAATTGTGTCAGTTATCATTTCAGTCCATGATGCACTGAAAATGGAAGTTAACCTTACACAGAAACAGGTAGTCAAACCAAACGCCTAGAAACTGAACAGCTCATGCCCTGAACAACAAATAGAAGAAATCAAACAGGAAATACAAAGATTTCTGGAAACAAATGAAAATTAAGACACCACTACTATAAAACTTGTGGGACATGGAAAAAAACGTGTTAAGAGGGAAGTTTATAGCTCTGCAAGCATTCATCATGAAACAAGAAAAGGGCCCACATAAATCACCTGACTACAGAGCTGAAGACATTAGAAAAAGACCAACAAAAGGAGCCCAACGGGCAGAAAAAAGGAAATAATAAAACTTAGAGAGGAAATCAATGAGTTGGAAACCCCCCAAAAAAAAAAAAAAAAAAAAACCCAATCCAAAAGATTAATGAAACCAAGAGCTGGTTCTTTGAAAAAAATAAACAAGATTGACAAACCATTGGCAAGACTTCTAAGGAAAGGAAAGAGAAAACCCAAATAAACATAATAAGAAATAAAAAGGGTGACATCACAACAGAAACCACAGAAATCCAAAAAGATCAGCAGAGATTACTTTGAGAACCTGTATGCCGTGAAACATGAGAATGGAGAAGAAATGGACAAATTCCTGATGTCCTATAACCTCCCATGGCTGAAACAAGAAGACCTCCAATACCTGAATAAGCCTATCACCTTCAAGGACATTGAAACAGCAATTAAAAGTCTGCCCAAACACAAAAGCCCAGGTCCAGACGGATTCACTAATGAACTCTACCAAACCTTTAAGGAGGACCTACTGCCAGTCCTTTTCAAGCTCTTCCAGGAAATAGAATAAAAAGAAACACTTCCAAACAGTTTCTAAGAGGCACATATCACCCTGATACCCAAAGCAGGAGATAAAAAGAAAGAAAAACTACACACCAATATCCCTGATGAACAAGGATGCTAAATCTTCAACAAAATACTAGCAAACAGAATCTAAAGACTCATCAAGAAGATTATACATCATGACCAAGTAGGATTCATCCCGGGAATGCAATGATGGTTCAATATTCACAAGTCAATCAACATAATACATCATATCAATAAAAGAAAAATAAAAACCATATGATCCTATCAATAGATGCAGAGAAAGCATTTGACAAGATCCAGCACCTGTTCATGATTGAAACCCTCCAGAAAATGGGAATTGAAGGGACTTTCCTTAAGATAGTTACAGCCATCTACCAAAAGCCCACGGTGAGCATCATTCTAAATGGGGAAAAGTTGAAAGCCTTCCCCCTGAGATCAGGGACAACAAGGTTGCCCACTCTCACCTCTTTTATTCAATATAGTACTGGAAGTACTTGCCATAGCAATCAGAGAAGAAAAGGACATCAAGGGTATCCAGATAGGCAAGGAAGAAGTCAAGTTATCATTATTCGGGCCAAAAAACATATGAAAAAATGCTCGTCATCACTAATCATCAGAGAGATGCAAATCAAAACAACAATGAGATACCACTTTACACCACAGAGACTGGCACATATTCAAAAGAGCAAGAACAACAAGTGCTGGCGTGGATGTGGGGAAAAAGGGGACACTCATCCATTGTTGGTGGGAATGCCGGCTGGTACAGCCTTTCTGGAAAAACAATATGGTCTTTCCACCAAAGACTAGAAATTGTACTCCCATTTGACCCAGCCATACCACTCCTGGGATTCTACTCTGGGAAAACAAAAAATACGCACGGAAACACCATCCCTACTTTTATGTTCATAGCAGCATTATTCACAATAGCCATAATCTGGAAGCAACCAGAGTGCCCGAAAATCGATGACTGGATAAAGAAGCTTTGGTAAATCTACACAATGGAATACTATGCAGCTGTTAGGAAAATGAAGTTATAAAATTTGCCTATAAATGGATGGACATGGAGGAAGATTATGTTGAGCGAAATTAGCCAGAAGGAGAGAGAGACAGATACAGAATGACTGCATTTATTTGCATGGCATAAATACATATTTACATATTATGATACCAATATCCACAGTCAAGTGAAACATATATCAGGAGGTCTTGTCAAAGATGGAAATTATCACAAACATGTGGAGTCAGAGATTAGGTAAGACAGAAAATGGAACAGAGTGCTAATAATTGTCGAGGGTACTAATGCCAACCTAGAACTGAACATTAAATAGAGGCAAAAGGATACACATGGCAACCTTTTAATGTATGTTCTGTAATCCATAGTCTGGAAGGGAAGGAAAAGAGAAAGAGAGAGAAAGGGAAAGAAATAAAAGAACCTGCCATGGAGGTGGGCTGGGGAAGGGGAGGGAACCGGGACGTTGGTGGTGAGAGATAGGCACTGGTGGAGGGATGGGTGCTGGAACACTGTATGACCAAAACCCAAATATGAACTTTTTTAATTGTATATCTTTTTAATTGTATATCTCACAGTGGTATAATAAAAATACTTTAAAGAAAGGTGGCAAACTTGGGATTTGGGGTGACGGGGCTGAAGATGGAACCTGAGGACACTAGTCAAGGAAAGTTGACAGTGGTAGTGGAACTGGTGCTAGAACATAGTATGCATAAAATTCAACTATGAATAACTGTCAATCACAGTGTCTAGATAAAAAATAAAATAAATCACACACAAACAAAGGACTCTGAGATCTGAAAATAAAAGATGTGTCTAAGATTTATAGACTGTGATGACTCTGTGAATGGAATGTGACAACTTCTCTTTTGGAAAAGTCACCTAGTTCTAAACTGATTTATTAAATATTGTAGATGTTGGGGGGACACAATAATATGGCACCCAACACCTGCAACATTTTAGTAAAAGCAATGTATCCTGATAAGTTCTCAAGACTTCAGTCTGGGAAGTAGTGCTCAATAGAGACCTTACACCTGAAAAGGGAAGTGATATAACTCTCTTTTTTATGATTTTTAAATGATAGAAATAAATCATTTAAAGCTGCAACTTCAGGAAGAACCATTTATTCTTGACCTTGACCTCTCTCTGGGCCTTGAGTTTAAGAGCAGGGTCTCTGAAGACAATCTTGTAAAGGATGGTTTTGTCCAAGTGGATATCCACAGAGTACCTGTGGGCACTAGGTGATTATAGTTATAATCTTATTTATTCGACTTACTTATTGGACTTATTATCTTTCACAAAAGACTTGATCTTTGACTTTTGGTGATTTTTCTTGCCCATGGTGACTGTCATTTTGTGGGGATAGTGGTCAATTCCAGACACCAAGGCATGGCTGTAGGGATGGTCTTTACAATGACCACTTTGCATTCCTGAGTAGCATCTGGTCAGGACAGCACCACCTTCCTGGATTTCATGAACTTGTCCATTTTGACAGCAACCACTGGGGCCTACAGCAGAAAGCAGTGATAGAACTTTTGACCATTTGAAACTCAATCTACAATTCCATGGTAGAAAAATCCCAGAAGAACAAATGAAAAGAATCCATGTTACAATACTTGTTCTTGCTGCCCTTATGCAAAATAGCTCGGCATGTTAATGAGAACTGTGCTTGTTTTATGAAAATAGAGATAGAGAAAAATATATATTTTAACAATGTGCTTATTTATGGATATTCAATACTTGGCGTTGATTCTGTGTACTATGATTCACAGTTTTCTAGTTAATTTCCCCTGATTTGGACATTCCAACTCCTTTGGGGTGACAATAGTTCAGCCTTTTAAATGGCCATCCCAACTGCCCTGGAAATGTAATACTGTCCATGCTCCATGTACTTTACACAGTACTCTGAAAAGATAAACAAACAGATGAAACCTGGAAATGACACCTGGCTGAGCTATCCCAGGAAACCTATGACCACTGGGCCCAGAAGTTGCCATTAGCCCCCTGACCCATGTCAGGACAAGTCTAAAGAAACTTGTTAAATAAACTTATTAAAGAAATATGTTAGTCATTTTGAGTATTTTTTTTCCCTCTAATAGTGAAATGGAGCAGCTCTATGATATATACTCAGACTAGAATAAACTTATAATACTTTTAGCAAGTAGTCATAAAATTTATACCCTCTCTAAGCCTTGAAAACCTTTTATTCACTGTGATTTAACATTTTTAAAAATATTTGAAGAGTATGTCAATAAATAGCATCTTGTGGAGAAATGATCAGGCCCTATTTAGCTGACTTCCAGTTAGAAGGCCATTTCCCCAGATCCACACGCCACAATGTAAGTATTTCACCTTATTTCCCAACTACTTTATTACTCAAGCGGGAGGAACAAAGAAACCAACACGCTACTAGTTAAGTTTCTTTCCCACATGCATAAGCAAACAGATGGCAAAAAAAACTGCCACAAGAAAATGAGCACCAAGCAGCAAGTGTCCAGCCATGAAGCACCAAAGGTCAAGAGGTGGGTTTCATTCAAATTGGAGGACAATGACACTCTGAGGAAAACAGCAAGCAAGCGGACAACAGCACCAGCTGTGAGATGGTGACCAGCAAGTGGCCAGGGAGATGGTCCCTGAGACAGGTGAGGGAATAGTGGTCATGGCATGGGCAAGTGGCCCAGTCATCAGAGAAATGGAGAGGCAGAGCTACATGAATGAGTGAACTGAAGTGGCAAATAGCTACATGATAGCAGTGTTGTGGTACTGGAACAGAATTTACTGTTTGTGAAGCTTGCTATAAACAGACATACACCTACATACATGAATTGTCCAATAAAGAGCTGTTAAATAAATGAGCTACAATGTTGTAGACATCAGTGTTCTGTGTTTTAATCTTCCCTGAAAACCCTAAGGACCCAAAGACTGTATGTACTGTAACATCATAGAGGGAAAATGTATCACATTTCCACACCTCAAAAACTTACTTAATTGGGAGAATAATGCAATCTATTTTTTTTAAATCTGCCATCATTCACCGATGCATTCTAGGAGCACTTATGCACTGGGTCTTTAGTGAACTTATTTATTGAACTTGTTCTTGTCGGTTTTTATCTACCTTTGTAGTCTATATTTTTTTTCTGTCTTACCCCCTTCTTTTTTCTCTCCCCTTATTTATGGTATCTTCCTCTTTTTCTTTCTCTGTCACCAGCATCATCTAAAATATCTCTGTAAACTAGTCAAAACCTGAAATATCTTTTAGCATAGAAAATAGCTTTTGGTTCCATCTTGGAAGATAAAAGGATTAAAATGCAAATGAAAGGCTTAAAGCACAAATTATACAAAATCACTGGATTTTGGTTAAAGTGCTATTAATCAATCCATCATCATGTATAAATAACCGATCACAGTCTTTCCTGTTTTCCTAGGTAAGGTGGGAGGGAAGGATAAAGGTAGGAAGGGGCCTAAGGGCAAAATGAGGAGAAATCATTTAGAAGCAGAAAGGGTCTGGGACGGCCAATGTCTTCAGAGTTTCTCCTGCTACAAGAAGCATTACTCTGAAGTATCTGTGGAGAGCAGCTGCAAAATGAAGGCAGCTCTATGTGATTTATGAAAGGGTCCACATGATTTATGAAGACTTAAAAAAATATCAGCACACAGCTGACTTTTTCTATAAAGGAGCTTCTTCCCAGAGGATTCAAGGAACTTGGAATGCAATGAGGGAAATAGAATCTACAATGAGAGATGATAAGGAAATGAGACTCTCACACAGACAGACCAGAATTTATGTATATTTATACTCTGGCCTTCATAGACCTCAGCTAAAGCCTGCTACACCTTGTTTCCCCAAGCACTCCCTGAAGCTCTTCTAGTCTGCTTGCCACCCTGACACCCTTTCTAACATGTATCACCACTGAGGATTTTCTCGGAACCTTCTAGTCTACTGAAAACTCCTGCATCAGCTCCCTCTCCTTTCCTTCCCCCAACCAGCTGGCTGAAATTTGATACAGCTTTCCACTCCTAATCTGAATGGCTCATAGAAACTCATATCTTTAAACTTTTTATAGTATTCTGTCCTTGTCTCAGTCATAGCACATACTACATTTTATTTTATTGGTAAGCATAGTTTTTCAGATATGATTTTATGAAATGATAGAACAGAAACAAAACATAGCACGTGTTAAATCTAGGTAGGTTGTTGTATGTTTCCTAGTGACACATATAGATCATAGATGATGAAGGAATTGCCCGTCTCCTAGTTTTAACTTCATTAAAAATTTTGGGATTAACTTTGTCTGTTTCCCAAGCATTACCATTACTACGGCTATTCATAGTTAGAATGAAGTAGTGGGGGATGGAAATAATAGTGTAGAATAGGCCTAATTTGGTCCATCATGTCCATCGTGATGTTTTTATTTCTGTGGACATGATGATTGGTCTAAGAGTTGGCAGGAGTCTCATAGCAATATCTTTTAATTTTAAAATAAGTGATGAGGCTGAAGTATGACTCAGTGGAAGAGCACCTGTATTACGTGTGTAGCGATCTTAAAGTCCATATCCCCAGATTCCTAGTACCACAAGAAAGTGTGACTCGGACATCAAAGTTAAATCCCAACACCAGCACAACAAAAATAAATTTTAAAAATAGTATTAACTAAGAATCGTTTTGAGTTATGAATTCGGGTTGCTGGTATTTGAAGTAAGAGGGAAGCGAAGATAAAAGAGCTGGAAGAAAGGAAAGAAGTAGCTGAAGAACAAGGATATAGTTCCAGGACAAACAAAAGACATAAAAAATTTGAGAAAGTTGTTGACTTGCTCCATGGAAATGGAACCTATGCTCAGTGAGGAAGCAGGGTGGTCTCCCTAAGATCTAAATTTGAGCAGTAAAATCATGAAGTAACATCAGCCTGAGTAAGGAACGTGGGTGGTATGAAATGCTCAAGAATTACAGAAATCAAGGAATTTGGCTCCTTTCTTTTCTAACCTTTGCCCTAAGAAACAGATAGCTATCATCTGGGTTTTATTCCCCTCCTTGGACTGCATGACATTAGAGCTTTCAACACCAGCACAAATGCGCCTCTAGTTTTCAGGATGAGCTAATCCCAGATGCTCTCCAACACTCGCCCACACACTACAGGACTGGAACCTTCACCGGGAACAGCTTAGTTTTCCAGCCTCGCTCATAAATAGGCAGCACACAAGTCCTTGGAAACCCATTTAAAAAGTGTCATCCAAGACTTACAAGCTGGCTGAAAAACACAGAGAGAGCAAGCTCAGTAAAACACCCAGTGGTTTCGTAGCTTCTGGAAACTGAATGCAGCGGGCAGGCACCAGGGATCTTTCATCAAAAGTCATTTAAAGTGCTCACGTTCAACAGGAAGCAATTTGATAAGCATTCATAAATGGTCCTATTACCACCAAGAATTAACAAGCTGCTACTCACCTGCATGTTTCCCCAAGTTGAGGGTGGAAGGTCAGCAGAAGGTCACTCCAGAAAAAGTTCCCATGTGGACTGTTTGCTTGGGAGCACAGCTCCCTCCTCTATTCCAGTTCTCATATTCAGGAACAAATGCCTTTCTTGGGACAAATTTTATCAATAGGGCTAGGCCCTGTGTTCCCAGGTAATGGTTATTTCCAGGAGAAAGGATATATCACTAGACTTCTCCCCATGAAGCCAAGGGTAGATACTGAAGCAACAGGAAGTATATCCATCTCTTGGGCTTCTGGAGCTCAGAAAAATTTGCAAATGAATCCCCATTTCTTCTTATTAAATCTAGCTATCTTTAAAGAACAACAAAAGGCTGCTTTGAAAGTTTTAAGAAACACATCACAACTGTTTTCTTTTGTTCCTATGGACCATTCATTTATTTGACAATTGAGCCATGTACTACCCTTGAATAGAATTAGGGGAGACAGAGATTCTGCTGATTCTTCTACCTATAGAATCATTTATGCAGCACATCCTTTGATCCTTGGGAAGAGGTAGGAAGCCACCCTGGACCCAAAAGATCTAGGAGATTGGGACACAGATACTTAACTAAGAGTTCTACTTCAAGTATCTCTAAGTAGATTTCAGAAAATAAGGGTTTGAAATACCTGTTTCACAGGCAAGGATCAAACTAGCAAGTATTATTTTTATTCCCATTGATTAATATGTTTAATTCCTGTGTGCTTTACTTTGCTTTGGGTCTTACCAAATTCTCCTCAAAGACAGATAAGAAAAATAATTGAAGCTCAATGGACATTTTTGGTTTCTTGTTTCTTTTATCTTTATTGAGATACTCTGATGTAAATACTATTCATGATGACTTGTTCTGTATGCCCATCTTTTCAATGCTGTTCCCACCATCACCAGCGTACCTGCTGCGCTCTGTCAAAGTCCCCAAGAACCCTCCTTTCCAATCTCTGACACCCCTAGACCTCTCCCAATTCAGTTCTGTGGACCAACTCTCCAGTGCAGCTGCTCCTTTACTCTGTATCTTTACATCCCACATAATAAAGACATAATTCTGGATCATTCTGTATAAATCCCTACATTTTTTTTTTCATTTTTGGACCACACCTGACAGTACTTAGGTTTTCTGATTCTTAACTCAGGGAATTACTTTGGTGGTACTCAGGAAACCATATGGGATGCTGGGGATGGAACCTGACCTTGTTTCCTTTCTGTACCACTCACCACCATCCTATAAATTATGGATACAATATTATGCTGTGTCATGTATAATATTATACATGACTCAATTGACAAGTTACATGATTTCTTTTACCTGTGACTCTTTTGGAATATCCTGGGTGTTCCACAGAGGGCAATATGGTCCCTGGTTGAAACATGTGAATCTATCCCATTGAACATGTGTCATTCCAAATACATTGAGAAAAACTTAGGTCAGGAATATGAGCATTTTTACAGTTTCATCCTGGAGAAGCAATGTGGCACACAAGCAAAACCAAGTTAAATATAGAGAAAAGGAAATTTATCCTGGTATGTTAGGTGAGAGCTACTTTAGGCTCTATGAGGCCCATGCATTTTCTGCTGGAAGGGTCTAGGCCTTGAATCTTGAGGATAGTTTACCAAAGAGGTTTATTCATATATTTGTGCTGTAAGCTGAGTATTCCTAGAAGTAGGTCTTATGCTTTCATCCAATTTGCTTAGAGGTGAAGTTTTCTAGTCTGACATTCTGAGATGATGTGAACCTTTGCTATGATTATATCTATGTATGTGTCTATCATTACTTTTTAAGAATGCCTTCAGGTTTGCATTGCTGAAGGACAGTTTTGGAAAGAAATTAGACTTGGCAATAAATAAAGAGAAAAACTCATATGCTTCCTGCAACCATCTTAATTAGGTGTGTTCTCTGCATAACTATCCAGAACTTCAGCATTCTTCCATGTATCCTAAGAAGTAGCCAGCACAGGTGTGCAATTGCCCTGAGCTTCATAGGAAAGTATTAAACCTTCCTGGTAATATAGAGTCATTATAGACCCAAATCTCATGTGGCTTCCAGAGTAATGACAGAATTTAGTATTAATTGCTTGCTAAATTTTATGCCAAATCAAACCACATGTGTCTTTTAGTTGTGGTTTGAAAAACTGGTTGGGATTACATCACTTTGCTGCTGCTTTATGCATATTTAAGTTTCATGTCAACAGCGAAGAAAAGACACTTCTGTGTACTTCTAAAGTCCTCACCAGGGGAGCAATAAACTGACTGAGACAGGGTGAGACCAAAGCCAGTGAGTTCTCACCACTAAACACCACTGAGTGCTCACGACTGAGAGATCTTGTCAGTCATGTTGGGAGATGAATTGACCCTGCAGGCAATACGAATTCATAAAAGGTTTCTGTAATCTTTCACAGGAGAAGGTAAAAGCACTGAATGACTTATTCATTAGACTACTTATGGCATGGAAAGAACAGAATACAAGAACAAAGAAAAATGTTATGAGGATTAACAATAACAGATATAAAAGTCAGAAGTGGAATGGAGAAATAATTTACTGGTTATGGTGCTTGTCTTGTACCAGGCAGTGCCTGGTTCAATCACTATACCAGATATGGTCTCCCAAGTCCTGCCAAGAGTGATCCCTGAGTGCTGCAGAGCCAGGAATAAGCTCTGAGCACTGTTGAGTGTGGCACAGAAAAAAAAAGAAGAAAAATTTTAAATGAGAAGCATTATAAAAAGTGTCTCTGGTTAAATGTAGGTAGCTATGATGGCTCATTGGATAGTGAAGCTAGAAGAGAATATCAGTTTAATCCCACTTTTTGCATCTGTGTGCTTATTGTTTAGAGGAATTATAAGTTATTATAGTGATTACAGAAAATATGTCTTAGAGATAAAGGAGTTATGTTGGATTACTTGAGGTTGGAGCATCTATAGGATAATGATATGTGAAAAATTCAGAGAGCTAGTAGGGATATATTTGATGTGCAGGTAAAAAGTCCAAATGAAGAAGACAATTTGGTCATCATTATCTCATAAGTAGTAGATAAAATAGTAGAATTTACTTGGGATAGCATCAAATATAGATAGTTGTGATAAAATTTGGCAATTCTAGGAACAGCAATGTCTGTGAAGGAGACTAAGAAGAAATCTCAGTTTTATAGATAAGTACACCAGATGAGAATAGTAAAAGAGTTTGTAGAGGAAAGATCAGAAGGCAATGGGTGCAAGACTCTAGGTACATAAGAGTCCCAATAAGTGTGATAGTAAATGCTTAAAAATTATGTAGATAATATGGAATAGGAAAAAAGTAGTTGTATTTATTAAAATGTCAACAAATAAATATTATTGATTTTTTCTGAAGTAGTTCCAAGAGCATAGCAAGAAGCTATATTATAATGATATAAGAATGACTAGTGGAAAATTGAGAGGAAACATATTTTACTTTTATAAGATCCTTGACAAAAATTCTAAGAGTCAAAGGATATTATTGAGGAAGAGTTTTAATTTTAGCATTTTTGTTCCCTTACTAATTTTGATGTAGGTGATAGTTTTATAAACCACTGTAAATCAGAAATGAGTAAGAAAAAAAGAAGGCAAAAAAATGTAGGGAATTTTTTTTTCTACACTTTTGTATGAAAACATGTAGAACAGAATAGTGATCTCAAGACTATTGATAGAGGAATGAGCAAGATGAGTGGAAGAATGTGAAAATAATGTTTAAAATGGAAAATCCCTAAAGTTGCCACCCCCCCCTCCCCCCATATGCTTGCATTTTGCCTTGGTTAGAAAGGGTTAGTTTAAAAGGTTGAGAGATACTCTGCTTTAAAATTATTAATTTTGTAAATAGAATGTAAGATGATTAGCAAAAGAGCTACCAAAAATATTATTAGTGGACTAGGAAATTGTAATTTCTCTAAAATCCAGAGTTGTAGAATTTTCCTATAAGCATTCAGACATTTAACTCCCAGTTGGCATGAAGTTGTGAAAAAGAAATGGTGGTGGAACAAATGACATGAGCATAGAATTAATCTGGAGGGGAAAATGATACATGTAATGGAGAGGCTCAGTCACTGATGAATGTTGGGAATGATTTTAAGTTTTAAGAGCCTTAAAATGTTTAGGCAGTTTTACATATTATAGAAACAAGCAAATCATAATCTGAATTACAAGACTATCATCTTTTTACTTTGTGATTTTTGCTGCAAAAATTTTGCTTTTATTTTTATTATAATTAAAGATATAAATCCTTATATTACACACAATAAAGATAAGTCAGTCCTGACACATGGTAACTGAGTGTGTGCAAACACTAAACAGGAAAAATGTGTAACCCCTGAACATTTAAAAGCCATCAATAACATTGGGAAAGGACAGGAAATAATAAATCATAGAATAAGCAAACTATTTTTGCATCAAATGACCATGATCAACTTTATACTCAAAATATTGATGAAAAACAGACTCACCCCTACAAGTACACATGATGTAATTTCACTTTTATAAAGTTCAAGAACAGGCAAAATGGACTGACATTGTTGGAAGTCAAAAATGGCTCATCTTTTGAGAGCAAAGTTGGTGTTTATTTTGTTTCTTTTGGTTATCCTTCATTGGAATAGCTAGGGATTCATATGGAGAGAAGGTTTGATAGCAGTGCGGTAGAAATTTGATTTTCATTCACTCAGTTGTATTCTCATGTTTGTGTACCTCTCTGTGTATACATAGATGTGTTACATTTAAATATTTCTCTGAAACTAATAATACAGAACACCTGAGAACCCAATTCTTAAATAAGGGAAGAGACTATATTTTTAGATTACTTCTCTGCTTTTCTTCTATCACCCCAACATGTGTCACCACTATTATGATTTTTGTGATAAGCATTGCTGTGATGTTCTTTACGTTTATAACTACACAATAATGTATATAGTTTGGAATATTTTTTTAAAAAATTCATACGAAAGGTCCAGAAAGATAGTACTGCATTTAGTGTGTATGTTTTGATTTGACTGACTCTAGTTGGATCCCTAGGGCAAAGCACACTGTCTCCTGAGCACCACTGTAGTGGCCTAGATAATCCACAGTACTGCAGGGCCAAGCAATACCACATTCTCAGGCCCTTCCATCAAACTGGTGGCGCAATTGGAGGAGAACTCTAGAGAAGGGCCTCTGGTCCCTCCTGATAGCAGCAGGGGGAGACCCTCATTCTTCAAAATCACACAAAACTGGACTCAGAATCACCCCCTAATTATTTTGGGGGGCCATATGTGGGGCTGTGGGTTGAACTGGTCATCGATGGGCAAGCACTTTAGTCCCTCTATTATCTCTCCAGTCCCATTTTGAGGTATGAAATTATAGTTATTCAGCGTCACTATTCTAATTCATCATTGCATAAATGCACCATAAAATATTTTGTTATATATGTATGTAGAGGAGAAAGAGATTATATTTAATTATTTGTATACATGTTATATATTAGAAGTTTATGATGAGCATATAGTAAAAAGAACATAGCAGATATCAAAATACTTATACATTCTTAAGCACATTTCTTGTGGCAAATGATCATGATTTTCTCTGGGATATTTTCTTTGATGTAGTAATGTTCTATCATAATTGTTTATTGTTCACTGTATCACTGTCTTCCTGTACATCATTGATTTGCTCGAGCAGGCACCAGTAATATCTCCATATGTCCTGTCCATGCAAGTAGAGCCCAAGGGTACCTGCTTTCTCCAGGAACATAAAGAGCCTCAAACCATTCCATCAGGTCATGGCAATGAGGTCTAAAATTGTTACTGATATTTGGGGCTGGAGCGATAGCCCAGCGGGTAGGGCGTTTACCTTGCACGGCCGGCATGTGCCAGCCTGGGTTCGATCCCCGGCATCCCATATGGTCCCCCGAGCACCGCCAGGAGTAATTCCTGAGTGCAGAGCCAGGAGTAACCCCTGAGCATCGCCGGGTGTGACCCAAAAAAGTAAAAAAAAAAATTGTTACTGATATTTGTCATATCAAATACGACACGGGTAGCTTGCCAGGCTCTGCCGTGTGGGTAGCATACTCTTTTTTTTAATTTTTTTATTTTTAAAATTACAAAGATATACAATTAAAAAGTTCATATTTGAGTTTTGGTCAAACAGTGTTGCAGCACCCATCCCGCCACCAGTGTCCATCTCCCACCACCAACGTCCCCGGTTCCCTCCCCCTCCCCCAGCCCTGCTCCATGGCAGGTTCTTTATTTCTTTCCATTTCTCTCTCTTTCTCTTTTCCTTCCCCTCCAGACTATGGATTACAGAACATACATTAAAGGGTTGTCATGTGTATCTTTTTGCCTCTATTTAATGCTCAGTTCTAGGTTGGCATTAGTACCCTCAACAATTGTTAGCACACTGTTCCATTTTCTGTCTTACCTAGCCTCTGACTCCCACACGTTTGTGATAATTTCCACCTTTGACAGGACCTCCTGATATATGTTTCACTTGACCTTGGATATTGGTATCATAATATATGTAGCATACTCTGGTAGTCACTTCTAATTCCAGCTTTATTGATGAACCACGCGGTCACGTGAGCCAGGCTGTGATAGGCTGGTCTGCTGGGTGGAGTTCTGACGAGGGGGAAGTCCGGATGTGGAAAATGGAGGCCCTCATGGAGTGGGGGTCATCTGGCTTTTGCGAGGCTCTGCTGGGGTGGCTGGCCAAAGCTAGAACGGGCCATCCCTTCTGGAGCCTAGTGAGCACAAGAGAGAGCCAGTAGCAGCTCTGCCCCATGGCTGTGAGTCTCTAGATGAGCATACCTGGGCTGGATTTAAAAAAAGACTGCTGCAGGGGTGGATCTCGATGAGCAGGACTGTGAAGTTTATTGTTAATACATATTTATTCTATTGATTGAGTTTTAGTCAAAATGAAGCTGCATGTTGTAAATTTCTCTGGCGATATTTTTTCTACCAAATGTGATACTATTCTGAATTACATTGATAGATTTTTGACATTGATTTATTTTTGATTCCTTAAGTAACCTTTAATTAGATATAATGTATTATTTATTTAATGGACTAATTGGATTCTATTATAAACATTTTGAGATTTCATATTTGTAATTTCATTGTGATTGTCATGTCTTTTTGAGTTTTGTGTGTGAAAGCTTTTCCAATATACTACCTTTCCAAAGACTTTTTTAACTATTTTCTTTTTTCCTATACTTTAAAACAATTTAAATAATGTTGGAATATTAGTAATTATGAGATTTATAGAATTTAACAGTCAAATCAATATGCTTGGACTAATTCAATAAGCTTCCAATGGAAAAACAGAAGGTAAAATTTTTTTGCTTGTTTTTTTTTAAATTTTCTTTATAGCATTTAGAGTCATATAACATTAAACCCATGTTGTATTTTCTGGGAGATCAAAAATAGATTGACCTCAATAGCCTTGAGTGTAAGTTTCCTGCACTGAACATTAAATTCTTCAGTTTTTCCTTTCAAACTAAAACGTTATTTTGTGTTTAATAGTCCTTTTATTAAAAATTTAAGTCACACAAGAGGTCAGTTTAAAAGCTAGCATTGGGGGAGAAAGTACAGAGGTTATGGCATTTGTCTTGCATGCGGCTGACCTGAATTCTATCTCTAGGAACACAAATGGACCACCTACCCCTCTAGGGTGAAGCTCTGACATATGGCCTGCCTGGAGTGGTCCTTGAGTGGTCCTTGAGCACAGAATCAGGAATAAGCCTTGAGTACACAGTGTGTGGTCCCTATACCACATAAACATAAAAAAGAAAAAAAACAAAAATAAAAGGTCTCATCATCTTTGAGCTGGAGAAACATCATAGAGGGTAAAGCGTTTGCCTGGTATGACCTGGGTTCCACTCCTGCCATGGCGTATGGTCCCCTGAGCTTGAACATTCCAGAGATTACTAGTCCAGTACAGAGAAGGAATAGTGCCCAAGCACCACAAGTCATGGTTCAAACACCAATATGTGTTTGTAAAAAATAAAATCTGATCATTTTATGCCCTCTTCATCGACTTTTTACTCACTACTGGCATCAAGGTGAGTAAATCCAAGGGAGAATTCTACACAATAAAAATGTATGTTTGTTAAACAGAAAACTCTACACAATAGACTCACTGTGTTTAAGGAATTAAGTTTAATTTCATTTGAAAACTTAACCTTGCCTACAGTGAAGTGAAACTAGTAATTTAGCATCAGTGAAGATCTAATGATTAACAAACTGGTTTAGTACAAATGCAAAGACTCAAATATTTTGACTTTATCATTTTTACTGGTCTTTTGCTAAACATGATCACAACTGTCCTTGAGTCCAGAGGTTGGCTGTAAACTTCAATTTAATATTCCATGCAGTCTCCTTGTGTTTTTGGATAGACTGCAGCCCTCAGCACTTGGGAGCACGAGCTTTACACATCTTAGTCACAGTTTCTAGATGCCTACTATTCTTTTGTGGTTTGCTCTCAGGTTGCCTCCCAAAGGTATAAAATCACTCCATTCAGAATCTGTTCCAGTGAAGCAAAGGAGACTCAAAACACACTTGAAGCTGCTGTTACAAAAGAGCTCTGAAGCAGTACAATGTCTTTGCATTTTATCATAGGTAACCTGTCCAAGCCCACTTAGTAACAAACTCATCACATTTCTGCACCATTGCAGGGTCCTGTGCCTGAAGGAAAATGGAGCACTTTGAAGAGTATAGAGCTATCCAGACCTTGTGCTAACCACTTCTAACAGTGTATTTTCTGGTCTGCTCAATAAAAACTCAGGAATGAGCTAATGCTTTTATGTAATTCCTCAGGGTATATTTACCAAATCAGGAAAGGAGTGATGCAATGGAAAGAGAACAGGGTTCATTACTGGAAAATGGAGACTTAAATCAAGCAACACTATTGAATTCCTTAAATGTTCACTGATTCCAATCCTTCACACTTAAGACAGTAATTTTCAAGTTAGCTTCAAAACTGCTTCAGTATCTAAAAATGTTTTAATGACTTTTTAAAAAAAAATAAATAAAACACATTATATTATAATAAAATTTAGATTAAAAGTATACTCGAAACTTAAGTTTTTCATAAACTATCCCACTGTCCTCATTAATTTCTTCAAATATGAAATAATAAACTGAACTTTACTTATAGAGATTTTCTTTTATTTTTATTTAAGTTTCTTATTGATATTCTGTGTTTTACAATGCTATGGCTTCTAAGTCACATAATTTCAACCCACACCAATTACAAGTATTCATTCACTCCACCTGCAAGGACATCAAGCGGAGGTGGTGTAGTTGCTGACTGTCTATCTTCACTCTCATTTCTTCTCATTCTAATTGTGGCATGATGTTCTTGAGGGTGGCGCTGAAGAGTTTTGGTGAAATGGTATCACCCTGCCTAACCCCTCTTTTGACATCGATGATCCCTTCTTTGTAGAATGGTGAGATCCTGGTGGTGAATCCGTAATACAGCTAGCTCATGAAGGATCTTGATGTATTGGGTTTGAACACCGTGTTTGGCTAGGGCTTCGATGACCGCTTCAGCCTCCACAGAATCAAAAGCTTTCTTTAAATCAATGAACGTGAGACAGAGTGGCATCTTGAACTCCCTATAAACTTCAATGAGCTTGGTTACCGTGTGGATATGGTCGACTGTGCTGAATACTTTTCGGAAGAAGGCTTGCTCGCCTGGTTGCCAGCTTGCTTGCATGGTTGCTCGCATGGTTGCCAGGAATTACTCCTGGCAGTGCTTAGCCAAGCAAGCTACTAAGAGTATACCGCCCACATGGCAGAGCATAGCAAGCTGTCTGAATGTATCCAATATGCCAAAACAGTAATAAAAAATGTTCATCTTCCTGACCCTGAAAGAGCCCTTAATATGGCAGCACTAAGAAGGACGAACAAGGAAGGCCTGGTAAAATTTCAGGGCCATATTAAGCTGCCAAAACTAAGAAGAACTAAAATGACAGTCTGTACTTTCAATGCACGTATGCTGACATCGGAAGTATATATAGAGGACCTGATGGTGCAAGCGCAAAAGATCAAGTATGACATCATTAGTTTAACTGAGACGAGGAGGAGTCAATTGCATCACACAATTTTTTGACACTGGAGAAGAACTGTTACTTGGAACATGCGATGAAAGAGATGTCGGTGGCATGGGTGTCTTTGTCAACACGAACATGGCTGCGAACATTGTATCATTTGAATGCCTAAAAAATGGATAGGATGATTACACTTGAAGAGATATGGCCCACTGCCAGCAATTTCTATCTTCGTTGTCTACACACCAACATCCACATACAAGGAAGAAGAAACTGAGAAATTCTACATGGAACTGGAGGAGTTCTATAAAAAAAGATCACACCTTCTACAAGATCATAGTCGGTGATTTTAATGCCAAGATAGGACCGAGAAGATCAGCCGAAGAACTCCACATAGGGACCCATGGCCTAGAATGGAACAAACAGGGTGAGAGACTATCTGAGTTCATCATATCCACCAAGACTATTCATGGGAACTCACAGTTCCAGACAGCTGAATCAAAATGTTGGACATGGGAATCCCCTGGTGGACAGTTCCACAATGAAATTGACCACATCATCTTCAATCGACGGTTTTGTCTGACTGATGTAGCTGTCGTCCCACAAATTCCAAACAGGATCGAACCACCTTCTCCTTTGTGCAAAATTCTACTTCCCGCAAAGGGGAGAAAAGGCTGCAAAGTTTAAGAAGAGAACTCCCAGAACGACCACCAACTGGGAATTCTTTGGCACCATTGCAGCAACATGGGAAGATACAACCATTGACGACATCGATGAAGAATACAACCGACTGGTTCAGCACCTCCATGATTGTGCGAAGAAGGCCGAGAGAACGACACAAAAGGACGCCTGTCCTTCTTGAGCTCATTCTCCAATGTGGCAAGGTGTGAGCCTCAGGAGACCAAATGCTAATGTCCAAGCTTGCTAAGCAGTACAGCGCTGGCGTGGATGTGGGGAAAAGGGGACACTCATCCATTGTTGGTGGGAATGCCGGCTGGTATAGCCTTTCTGGAAAACAATATGGACATTCCTCCAAAAACTAGAAATTGAACTCCCATTGACCCTGCCATAACACTCCTGGGAATATACCTTGGGAAGACAAAAACACACAGCAGAAACACTATCCAAACTTTTTTTTTTTCATAGCAGCACTATTCACAATAGCCAGAATCTGGAAACAAACAGAGTTCCCTAGAACTGATGACTGGTTAAAGAAACTTTGATACATCTACACAATGAAATACTATGCAGCTATTAGGAAAAATGAAGTTATGAAATTTGCCTATAAATGGATGGATATGGAGAGGAACATGTTGAGTGAAATTAGTGAAATTAGAAAGAAAAAGACTGCATTTATTTTCATGACATATATATATGTATATATACATATATATACATACATATATATTATGATACCAATATCCAAGGTCAGGCAAAACATGAATCAGGAGGTCTTATCAAAGGTGAAATCTGCCACAAGTGTGTGGGAGTCAGAGGTTAGGTAAGACAGAGAAGGGAACAGTGGGCTATTAATCATTGAATATAATAAAACCACAGGAAAATAAAGCCTTTTAATTTATTTTCTGCTTCACAACAGCCAGAAGCAAATTTTTTTATATCTTGTTATTTTCATTATATTCATATAATGAAAATTATATGAATATAATGAAAATATATTTTCATATAGAGACTCTCACACATGGGGCAGAGCTGTTCCTTGCTCTCCCTGTGCACAGCCATTCATGAGGCAGTCGGGAGGCATGGCGGGTTCTAGCCCTGGCCCACCACCTCGGCAGAGCCTCACAACAAGCCAGACCACCCCTCCCCACTCCATGGGCGCTGCCATTTTCCACATCCGGACTCACCTCTCGTCAGAACTCCACCCAGGAGACTAGCCCATCACAGCCCGGCCGTGCGGCCTCAAGCGGCCGCGGTTCATCAATAAATGCTTTATTTGGAGGTGTTTAAAAGAGTTTGCCTCCCGCTCGGCAAGCCTGGCAAGCTTCTCGTGTTGTATTTGATATGCCAAATTCCAGTAACAATTATATTAGGTCATTCCCATGACCTAATATAATGGTTTGAGGCTCTTTATGTTCCTGTAGCAAGCCGATGCCCCTGGCTCTACTGGCATGAGATAGGACATATGGAGATATTACTGGTGCCCGCTCTAGCAAATAGATGATCAACGGGAAGATGGTGATCGTGATCATATAATAAAAAATATTTTATATTCATCTTTCTTTGATTCCTCCACAGAATCAAAAAAACCTTTGATTCGGTGGAGACTGAAGCAGTCATCGAAGCCCTAGCCAAACAGGGTGTTCAAACCCAATACGCCAAGATCCTTCGTGAGCTGTATTAGGGATTCACCACCAGGATCTCACCATTCTACAAAGAAGTGATCATTAATGTGAAAAGAGGGGTTCGACAGGGTGATACCATTTCACCAAAACTCTTCAGCGCCACCCTCGAGACCATCATGCAACAATTAGAATGGAAAGCAATGGGAGTGAAGATAGATGGTCGGCAACTACACCATCTCCGCGTTTTCGCTGATGACATCGTTCTAATAACACCAAACATTAGCCAAGCGGCACAAATGCTGGCTGACTTTGACCGAGAATGTGGAAAGATAGGTCTACAGCTGAATCTAAAGAAAACTATGTTCATGAAGAATGAACTAGTTCCAGTGGCCCCATTCACTCTCAAAGGAACAAACATCTCTGAATGCAGCAGTTATGTGTACCTAGGTCGAGAAATCAACATGATGAACAACCTAAACCCTGAGCTGTGCAGGAGAAAGAGAGCGGCATGGAAGGCCTTCAAAGGCATCAAAGAAATAGCTAAAAGGACAAAGAACCTCTGGCCTCCGGGCACATCTCTTTGACTCCACCGTTCTCCCTGCATTAACATGCTCCTCAGAGACCTGGGCCCTACGAAAGCAGGATGAGAATGCTGTTCGGGTCTCCCAGAGAGGAATCGAAAGAGCTATGCTTGGAATAGCACGCCTCACTCAAGTGAGAGAAGGAATCTGGAGTGCTGACCTCCGTCGCTATTCCAGAATCAGGGACGCTGTCTCGCTTGCCAAGGCATCGAAAATCAGATGGGCTGGATATGTAATGCGATTTGGAGACAACTGCTGGACTAGAGCCGTTACCGACTGGGTCCCACGGGATGTCAAAAGATCACGTGGCCACCCACCTAAAAAGATGGTCAGACTTTCTTGTCAAGACCCTGAAGAAACGGTTTGAGGCTCTTCATATTCCTGAATCAACCAGATGCCATTGGGCTACATTGGCACGTGATAGGGTCCAATGGAAATGTTACTGGCGCCCACTGAGCAAATCGATGAATAACGGGATTCAAGTGATAAAGTGATCAAGTGATGATAAAACCAGCCTAGAACTGAGCATTGAAATAGACAAAATGATACATAGGATAACCTCTAAACATATATTGCAGGACACAATGTGTAAGAGAAGAGAGAGAGATAGAGAGAGAGAGAGAAAATAGATAAAGAACCCGCCATAGAGACAGGTTAGAGGAGGGGGGAGGGAATCGGGGACATTGGTGGTGGGTAATGAACACTGGTGGAGGGATGGGTGCTGGAATACTGTATGACCAAAACTCAAACATGAACATCGTTGTAATTGTATATTGCACAGTGGTATAATAAAATACAAAAAAATTTATTCTTTTTTTGTGCTGTACTCATTACCAAGAGCCATGGGCTACAGAGATCAGTTTGGCACACATCAGGATATTCGTAACCACAGAAAGTAGTGGGTATGATAATTTCAGAGAATTTTTTGTTTTGTTTTTGGGCCACACCAAGTGATGCTCAAGACTAATTCCTGGCTGTGCTCATGGATCACTCCTGGTGATGCTCAGAGGGCTATACGTGCTGCCAGGAACTGAACCAGATCTACTATGTTGTTCAAGGCAAACACCTTATCCCCAATACCATTGCTCTGATTCTGAGAAACTTTTGTTAGAAGAGACGAAAATAACAGAAATTTCTAGGAGACTAACCAGGTGTGCTAAGAAAGAATACTAGGTAAGCAGAGGAGAAATGGTATCGCAGGAGATAAAAGAGACTCAGAATTCATAATGAAAATAACAAGATATAGAAAAAATTTGCTTCTGGCTGTTGTGAAGCAGAGACTTGGATAACCTCAGACTTTTATTATGACTTTGTCTCAATATTGAGCCCATTTGAGAACCTGAGAAGAAAAACTAATCTACGTGATCTACCTTATGCTTGGGGTTCCTGTGATATGTCTCAATAGTGATTAACCTTGTTCAAATAAACTTTCCTGCACTTCATCTTAAACAAACGAACAAAAACACTACACTTCCAAGGCCAGGGGAGACAACTCCAGTGGTAGCACTCAACCTGCACATGTGAAGCCCTTCCTTCAGTCCCCTCAGCATTGACAGGGGTGTCTTAGTGCACACAAGATCTTCCAGCCTAAGAACCACTCAGATGTGGGTCATAATATGACCAAGTTTGGCCTCTATAAGAATTGTTAAATTATATTTTTCAAAGAAACAAGCAACCAAAAGTAATTCTAACACCTGTCATGGAGGGGGCTGTGGAGGGGGAGGGAACCGGGGACATTGGTGGTGGGAGATGGGCACTGGTGGAGAGATGGGTGATGGAACACTGTATGACCAATACTCAAATATGAACATCTTTGTAATTGTATATTTCACAGTGGTATAATAAAATACTTATGAAAAAGTAATTTTAACATTTATGCCAAAACACAAAAACATCTCAGATAACCAAAGCAATCCTGAGATAGAACAAAACTGAAAGCATAGCTTCTGATTTCAGACATAGCACAAAGCTACAGTCACAACATAAATATAGTACATAGACCAGTGGGAAAAATCCAGAATTACAAATATACCCCTGATCATGCTCAGTCTGCTAATATTTGATACAATTAAAAGAACATTCAATGGGGGAAAAGCCTTGTCCACAATAATTTACCACAGGTCTACACATAATAGTGGCTCTCCAATCACAACTCAAAAAATAAATGCATAAAAGACATGAACATAGGCCATATGTAATGAAACTTTTAGAAGAAAACAGTGAAACATATGCTTATGTTGGTTTTAAAAATCATTTTTTGTTAGGACAAAATCACAAGTAATGCAAGAAAATTAACAAGTGGGGTCATATCAAGTCTAAATGCTTCCACAAAGCAAATAAAACAATGAAGGAAGCTTGACAGCTTATAAAATAGGATAAAATATATGCAAATCATACAGTAGATGAAAAGTTAACATTCAAAATATATAAAGAACATATACAATTCAATTAAAATCAAACAATCTAATTTAAAATTTGTCAGAGGAATTAATAAGCATTTTTCCAAAGACACACAAATGGCCAACAAATGTATAAAAATATGTTTTTCATAAAACAATCACTAAGCACTGGGAAATGCAAATAAATATTTCATTAAAATATTACTAGGCACAGGGAAATGCAAGTAAAACCCATATTGCGATGTCAAATCACACAGCTTGGAATGGTTAAAATAAAATAAGACAAGAGGTAACAAAAGTTGGTGGTAGTGAAGAGAAAGGGAGACTTCCATGCACAATTACTAGGGATATGAAAAGATTCATTCATTGTGGAATATGGACATTCTTTAACAAAATAGAGCTACCATATGACAATACAGTGTCTTTTCTGACTATAAAGCAGAAGGACATGATGGACTGAAGATATAGTACACCCGGTAGTGCACTCCTTGCACATGACCAACCTGGGTTCAATTTCCTGCACCACTTGATAGTTCCCAGAGGTCTGCCGGGTGTGATCCCCGAGCATAGAGCCAGGAATAAGCTGTGAGCACCAACGCTGTGATCCAAAAAAAACAAAAAAAAAAAGCAGAGTGGTGAATATATTCTTTTGCTGTAGCATTATTTGTAAAACTCAAAGCGTATAAACAACCTACATGTCTTAAATGTTTGTTTGCATGTGACAAAAAATACACATTCATACACACACACCTACACACACATTTATATATAGATAGATATGTATATATATATATATTATATATATATATAAATGGAACATTGACAATTTGTTCTTTCTCATGTAACTGTCTATCGCAATGTAGTAGTTTTTAGAAGCCACTTTTCAAGATAAGAAAGATGAGAAGAGATGAACAGAAACTTTGACAAGGAAGAAATTCGAATGGCCGAAAGGCATATGAAAAAATGCTCTTCATCACTAATCATCAGAGAGATGCAAATCAAAACAAAAATGAGATATCACCTCACACCAAAGAGACTGGCCCATATCCAAAAGGGGTAAAAGCAACATGTGCTGGCGTGGATGCGAGGAAAAGGGGACTCTCATACATTGTTGGTGGGAATGTCGACTTGTACAACCTTTCTGGAAAACAATATGGACATTCCTCCAAAGACTAGAAATTGAGCTCCCGCTTGACCCAGCCATACCACTCCTGGGAATATACCCCGGGAAGCCAAAAACACACAGCGGAAACACAATCTGCACTTTTATTTTCATAGCAGCATTATTCACAATAGCCAGAACCTGGAAACAAACAGTATGCCCAAGAACTGATGACTGGAAAAAGAAACTGTGGTACATCTACACAATGGAATACTATGCAGCTGTCAGGAAAAATGAAGTTATGAAATTTTCCTATAAGTGGATGGACATGGAAAGGACTCATGTTGAGTGAAATTAGTCAGAAGGAAAGAGAGAGACATAGAATGACTGCATTTATTTGCATGACATAAATATATCAGGTGGTCTTACCAAAAGTGGAAATTACAGCAAACCTGTGGGAGTCAGAGGTTAGGTAAGACAGAGAAGGGAACATGTGTGAATAAATGTCGAAAGGGCTGATACCAACATAGAACTGAGCATTAAATACAGGCAAAAAATGCACAAGATGGCTTCTAAGTGTATGTAGTGCAACCCACAATGTGTAAGAGAAGGAAAAGAGAGAGAGGGAGAGAGAAAAGAGATAAAGAACCTGCCATTTAGGCAGGCTCTGGGAGGGGGAGAGAATTGGGGACATTGGTGGTAGGAAATGGGCACTGGTGGAGGGTGGGTTGCTGGAACACTATGTGACCGAAACCTCCAAACATGAACAACGTTGTAATTATATATCTTACGGTGGTATAATAAAACATTTAATTAAGAAAAAAGTCAATTATGTCTTTTTACCAGACAGCAGAATGGTACTTACTAGGAAAGGGAGTGAAAGAATTCATGGATGTTTTTAAAAATATCACTGTATCACTGTCTTCCCGCTCATCATCGATTTGCTCGAGCGGGCCCCAGTAACATCTCCATATGTCCTATCTCATGCTATTGGAGCCCAAGGCATCTGCTTGCTCCAGGAACATAAAGAGCCTCAATCCATTCCGGAATGAGGTCTATAATTGTTACTGGTATTTGGCATATATATCAAATACAACACGGGTAGCTTGCCAGGCTCTGCCGTGCAGGTAGCATACTCTTGTAGGCATCTCTAAGTCCAGTATTTATTGATGAACCACGTGGCCGCAAGCGGCAGCGCAAGCTGGGCGCTGATAGGCTGGTCTGCTGGGTGGAGGTCTGACAAGAGAGAAGTCCGGATGTGGGAAATGGAGGCCCTCATGGAGTGAGGGGTCGCTCTGGGCTTGTTGCGAGGCTCTGCTGGGGTGGTGGACCAGGGCTAGAACCCACCATCCCCCCCCGGCACCTCGTGAGCGGCTGGTCACAGGGAGAGCCAGTAGCAGCTCTGCCCCATGTCTGCAAGTCTCTGGACCGGCATACCTGAGCAGGATTTAAGAAAGACTGCTGCATGGTGGAACTCGATGAGCCGGGCGCTGATAGGCTGGTCTGCTGGGTGGAGGTCTGACGAGAGAGAAGTCCGGATGTGGAAAATGGAGGTCCTCATGGAGTGAGGGGTCGATTGATGCCGCAGACCACTCAGTCGGGGTGAGCTCTAAGTCTTGGGGATAACCAGCGTGAGGAAATCAGGAGAACAGGAACGTCGGGCGCAATGGACAGACAGGCACAGACACAAGGGAGGTCAAATACTGCTGATGCCGTTTACTGAGGGCAAAGCTTTTCTTTTTTATGTTCAACAAATGCACAGACGCAAGATTACGCCAGTTATTTTTAGCAAAGGAGAAATTTTTTAACAACAAAAGGAGTTTATCGTGTCTACCACATATGACCACATTTTGCCTGCGCCTGTTTTTCAGACATGTTTTTCTGATGTCTTTTGTTTTTACATACTTTCATATTTGCCTTAAGTAAGATACATATTTTTTTAAAATTTTGATATTCATAGAATTACTTACTAGCTCTATGCACATATTATAGATTAACTTAACCTACTCCTAAATAGAAACTTCTATGCAGAGTTTATTATTGTAAGATTATTAAGATTTTGTACTAGAAAGTGTTAACTTTAACAGGCCCAATTATTTTTCACACAGGAGGTTTAGGGAGGCTAATCACTGCATTCCCGTCAACAGGGGGTAGCCAGTCGCCTCGACCCATAGGTCAAGAATTCTCCCTTCCCGCTAATGATGGGAAGCAAAGGCCTGAAGACCATGAGCCTTTCCTTATCAAGGACCTGAGACCAGCTCAGGCCTTGGCAGCCAGACGCTGCATGGGCTGGCATTTTTATACTATCTTTGTTTTATGCTATAATTGTGTATAATGAAAACTACGGTTGCCGCAGGTTTTTCTCTTTGTCCAGTCTCTTCATTACTCAGAGTCTAAGTTTCAGCATAAACAAGTGCTCTAATTGCACACCAAACATTCTTAGGAACAACCCAAGGAGTCTAGGGGGCTTTGTTGGCGACAGTCCCTTTTTAGGGGAAGCACCGTCTGGTAACTGTCCCTTTTTAGGGGGAAGTACCGAAGCCATCCCCTGGCCCAGTGAGCACTTTCATGCTACGCGAGCCGGCCAAGGAGCCGTGGCAGATTGGCTTGTTGCGAGGCTCTGCTGGGGTGGTGGGCCAGGGCTAGAACCCACCATCCCTCCCAGGCACCTCGTGAGCGGCTGGTCACAGGGAGAGCCAGTAGCAGCTCTGCCCCCATGTCTGCAAGTCTCGTTTTTAAAAATAAAATTTTTTAAATGGTAGATAAGTTCTAGAGATCAAATGCACAACACATTAATTACTGTAAACAATACTTTACAAAAAAATTGAGGAGGGGCCGGAGCAATAGCCCATCGGGTAGGGCATTTGCCTTGCATGCAGCTGGCCCATGCCAGCTCGGGTTTGATCCCCGGCATCCCATATGGTCCCCCAAGCACCTCCAGGAGTAATTCCTGAGTGCAGAGCCAGGAGAAACCCCTGAGCATTGCCAGGTGTGACCCAAAAAGCAAAAAAAAAAATTTGAGGAGACTAAGAATAAGAGATCTTAATTTGTCTCAGCACACAAAGAAAATAGATAAATGACCCAATGAAGGTATTAGTAATGTATGGTAGAAATCATACTGCAACTCTTTATAGCTTAGCCTTAAACAGTATTATTATATGAAAGTAATATGTCAAACTTTAAAACTACTGGTTGTGAGAATAAATTTTTACCTAGGTAGGAGAATTCTTTACAGATATATATTTTTCTGTTTCTTCCTCTTTTATTTCTGTGATAACCTGAAGGTCACACACATGTCCTTGCAAGTCTTTTCTGAATATAAATTTTTATAGCATAGTTTTCATAATTAGGATATAGAAAGATGATATTTTCTACTAAATATTAAAATAAAACTTTGGCACAAATACACAATGGAACAGTATTCAGGAAACCAGAAAATACCATCAAAACAGTAAAACTGTGAATGAATCCCATATTTTCTTGTTTCTATATTTTCTCAAATTTTGGAACTCTTGCTATTTCTATAAATCCTTTGACCCACTCCCACAAGAGGTGACTGCTTTTCAAGTTGTGAAAGGTGAACCAATCTTTCCTTTTAATGCTTCCCCTACCTACATACGTTAAGTGAGAAAAAATTAATGATTTTTATCAATGAGCTTTCTACATGTAGTTTGCTCAGTTTCATAGTTTGAAAATCAATTTATAACTTAGAACAGAAGATTGTACTTACTTTTCAGTAATTTATATTTGAAATAGTATTAGTTTGAATTATTTCAGTCAGGAATTATTTCCATGTCTACAGAACCACAAATACTATTACTATACTGGTAGTCCTAATATGAAATTTTTTTGTTGTTTGTAATGTAATTGGAACACACTCTAAGTATAATTTGAGTAATTAATACTAAGAAGGCAGGGTGAGAACTTTAATTTGCATCATTGAAACTCAGAGAGAAGAGGCAGTCTATCTAAATAAAAAGCTGGATGTTGTCAAATGAATGCATTTTACAAATTCATTGAATTTTTATCTAATTTTTCTCTCACAACCATTGAGTCAAAATATTTGAATATACCATAAACAAATGAAATTAATACATTTTATGTGTATCTTAATAACATTTGATAGGTATATAATCATGTAACCTGTACCAAATTCAAGAACGAGAACATAACTATCACCTCAAGAAAATTTTCTTCATTAGTTATCACTGTACACTATTCCATTCACTGTGCACTCAGTGACTTGTAAACCTCTAAGCTTCTGTCCTTCAGTATCACATTGTTTTAAGTATGTCATGTAGATGAAATGACAATAATAGACTGGGGATTATTTTACTTATCTTATTCATACATGTTTTTACCTGTATTGGTAGATTTTTGTTTATTTATGGCATTTCACTTTATGAATATAACACATAGTTTAGTTTATTAGCCACCTAATGAAAAGTTGTATAGAGTAGATTTAAATACATAGGAATAAAATTACTTACTGTGCTAAGTGCATTTTAGTCTTACAAGAAAATAAAAAAATAGATTTCCATTGGCAAAGACAATGAAAACAAAAATGAAAAATAGAACAAATGGGACTACATCAACTTAAAAATTTTCTGCATAGCAAAAGAAATTCTTTTTTTTTAATTTTTTTTATTTTTACAATTACAAAGATATACAATTAAAAAGTTCATATTTGGGTTTTGGTCATACAGTGTAGCAGCACCCATCCCGCCACCAGTGCCCATCTCCCACCACCAACGCTCCCCGGTTCCCTCCCCCTCCCCCCAGCCCTCCTCCATGGCAGGTTCTTTATTTCTTTCCATTTCTCTATCTTTCTCTTTTCCTTCCTCTCCAGACTATGGATTACAAAACATACATTAAAGGGTTGTCATGTGTATCCTTTTGCCTCTATTTAATGCTCAGTTCTAGGTTGGCATTAGTACCCTCACAATTGTTAGCACACTGTTCCATTTTCTGTCTTACCTAGCCTCTGACTCCCACACGTTTGTGATAATTTCCACATTTGACAGGACCTCCTGATGTATGTTTCACTTGACCTTGGATATTGGTATCATAATATGTACCTATATATTTATGTTATGCAGATAAATGCAGTCATTCTGTAACTGTCTCTCTCCTTCTGGCTAATTTCGCTCAACATAATCTTCTCCATGTCCATCCATTTGTAGGCAAATTTTATAACTTCATTTTTCCTAACAGCTGCATAGTATTTCATTGTGTAGATGTACCAAAGCTTTTTATCCAGTCATCGATTTTCGGGCACTCGGGTTGCTTCCAGATTCTGGCTATTGTGAATAATGCTGCTATGAACATAAAAGTAGGGATGGTGTTTCCGCTGCGTATTTTTGGTTTCCCAGAGTAGATTCCCAGGAGTGGTATGGCTGGGTCAAATGGGAGTTCAATTTCTAGTCTTTGGAGGAATGTCCATATTGTTTTCCAGAAAGGCTGTACCAGCCGGCATTCCCACCAACAATGGATGAGTGTCCCCTTTTCCCCACACCCACGCCAGCACTTGTTGTTCTTGTTCTTTTGAATATGTGCCAGTCTCTGTGGTGTAAAGTGGTATCTCATTGTTGTTTTGATTTGCATCTCTCTGATGATTAGTGATGATGAGCATTTTTTCATATGTTTTAGCAAAAGAAATTCAAGCTAAAATCAAATCCATTGAAAGGGACAAAAATTGCACATAATAAATCAGATAAATTATTCACAATGATAAGTAACAATAATGAAAATAATATAAAAATGGGGAAATAAATGAACTGACACTTCTGGAAGAAGACAGATGGACGATCAGTAGGCGTATGACAATTTGTGCATATAATATCACTTATCAGGGAAATCCAAATTAAGAAAACAGTCAGATATCATCTTACACTAGTGAAAATAGAACATAGTACAGTATGAAATTGGAAAGGTGATGCCTCCCATATTCTTTTTCCCAAGGATTGCTTTAGCTATTCATGGGGGTTTACTATTTGATACAAATTTCAGGAATGTTTGATTAATTTGTTGGAAGAGTTTCACAGGTATCCGAATAGGGACTAGACTGAACCTATATAGAGCTTTAGGGAGTATTATCATTTTGACAATGTTGGTTCTTCCAATCAATGAAGAGGGAATGTGTTTCCATTATCTCGTGTCCTCTTTTTACTTTTTTTTTTTTTTGCCTTTTTGGGTCACATCCGGCAATGCTCAGGGGCTACTCCTGGCTCTGCACTCAGGAATTACTCCTGGAGGTGCTCTGGGGACCATATGGGATGCCGGGATTAAACCCAGGCAGGCACAGGCCAGCCACATGCAAGGCAAACGCCCCACCCGCTGGGCTATCCCTCGGGCCCTCTTTTACTTCTTAAAGCAAAGTTTTGTCGTTTCTTTAGTTAAACTAATTTCTAGGTATTTGATTTTCTGTGGCACAATTGTGAATGGGATCATTTTCTTAAACCACTTTCTTCTCTTTTGTTATTTGTATATAGGAAAGCATTTGACTTTTGGGCATTGATTTTGTACCTTGCCTTTCTAATATAGGTATCTATTGTTTCTAGAAGTTTTTAAGAGATAATTTAGGGTTTTCTAGGTATAATATCATGTCATCTGCAAATAGTAACAGCTTGACTTCTTCGTTGCCTTAATGTCCTTTTATTCTCTGATGACTATGGCAAGTACTTCTAGTACTATATTGAATGGAAGTGGTGGGAGTGAACAACTTTGTTTTTTTTTTTTTTTTTTGGGTCACACCCATCAATGCTCAGGAGTTACTCCTGGCTCTACACGTAGCAACGCTCAGGGGTTACTCCTGGCTGTGCACTCAGGAATTACTCCTGGTGGTGCTCAGGGGACCATATGGGATGCCAGTGATCAAACCCTGGTAAGGCGACATTGTGCAAGGCAAATGCCCTACCCACTGTGCTATCGCTCCGGGCCCAATTGTGAACAATTTTGTCTTGCCCACAATTTTAGGGGAAGGCTTTGATTTTTTCCCAATTGAAAATCATACTTCCTGTGAGTTTTTGGTAGATGGCTTTGACTATATTGAGGAAGGTTCCTTAAATTCCATTTTGTGGAGAGTTTTTTTCCGAATGGATGTTGGATCTTGTCAAATGCTTTTCTGAGTCTATTGATATGATCATGAGACTCTTAGACATGGGGCAGAGCGGTTCCTTGCTCTCCCTGTGCCCAGCCGTTCACGAGGAAGTCGGGAGGCATGGTGGGTTCTAGCCTTGGCCCACCACCCCGGCAGAACCTCACAACAAGCCAGACGACCCCCACGCACTCCATAGGTGTCGCCATTTTCCACATCCGGACTTCCCTCTCTTCAGAACTCCACCCAGCCGACCAGCCCATCAGAGCCTGGCTCGCGCAGCCACAAGCAGCCGCGGCGGTTCATCAATAAATGCTTTATTTGGAGGTGTTTAAAGACTATGCCTCTCACACGGCAAGCCTAGCAAGCTGCTCGTGTTGTATTTGACATGCCAAATGCCAGTAACAATTATTTTAGGTCATTCCCATGACCTAATATAATGGTTTGAGGCTCTCTATGTTCCTGTAGCAAGCCGATGCCCTTTGCTCTACTGGCATGAGACAGGACATATAGAGATATTACTGGTGCCCGCTCTAGCAAATAGAAGATTAACGGGAAGATCGTGATCGAGATCGTGATCGTGATTGATATGATCATATGGTTTGTATTTTTTCTCTTTTTGATGTGGTATATTATCTTAATTGAATCGTGAATGTTGAACCGTCCTTGCATTCCCAGGATGAATCCTACTTAGTCATGATGTATTATCTTTTTGATGAGTTGTTGGGTCTGTTTGCTAGTATTTTGTTGAAGATCTTAGCATCTGTGCTCATCTTAGCATCTGTGTGGAGATTGGTTTGTAGTTTTTCTTTTTTAGTGTTGTCTCTCACAACTCCACCCAGCAGACCAGACTATCACAGCCCGGATCATCGACTCCCACCCTTCAACAGTTTTTTTTTTTCAATCCGGCCCAGGTATGCTGAACCAGAGACTCTCAGACATGGGGCAGAGCTGCTACTTGCTCTCCATGTGCCTAGCCACTCATGAGGTGCCCGGGAGGCATAGCGGGTTCTATCCCTGGCATGCCACCCCAGGAGAGCCTCACAAACAACAAGCCAGATGACGCCCCCCCCCCCACACACACACACACACTCCTTGGGGCCCGCCATTTTCCTCATCCGGACTTCCCTCTCATCACAACTCCACCCAGCAGACCAGGCTATCACAGCCCGGATCATCCACACCCACCCTGCAGCAGTTTTTTTTTTTTTTTTAATCCGGCCCAGGTATGCTGAACCAGAGACTCTCAGACATGGGGGCAGAGCTGCTATTTGCTCTCCCTGTGCCCAGCCGCTCATGAGGTGCCCGGGAGGCATGGCGGGTTCTAGCCCTGGCCTGCCACCCCAACAGAGCCTCACAACAAGCCAGATGACCCCCATACTCCTTGGGGCCCGCCATTTTCCTCATCCGGACTTCCCTCTCATCACAACCCCACCCAGCAGACCAAACTATCACAGCCCGGCTCATGTGGCCGTTAGCGGCCGCGCAGTTCATCAATAATTGCTTTATTTAGAGGTGACTACAACAGTATGCCACCTGCGCAGCAAGCCTGGTAAGCTGCTCCTGTAGTATTTGATATGCCAAATACCAGTAACATTTATATTAGGTCATTCCCTAATATAAATGGTTTGACCTAATATAATGTTTTTAGGCTCTTTATTTTCCTGGAGCAAGCGGATACCTTTGGGTTCTCCTAGCATGAGACAGGACATATGGAGATATTACTGGTACCCGCTCTAGCAAATAGATGATTATCGGGAATATAGTGATAGTGATAGTGATAGTGTTGTCTCTGCCTTCTTTTAGTATCAGGGTGATATGTGCCTCACAGAAGCTATCTAGGAGTGTTTCTGTGTCTTCTATTTCCTGGAAGAGCTTGAAAAGGACTGGCAGTAGGTCCTCCTTAAAGGTTTGGAAGAATTCAGTAATGAATCCATCTGGACCTGGGCTTTTGTGTTTGGGAAGACTTCTAATTACTGTTTCAATTTCCTCGATGGTGATAGGTTTATTCTGGTATTGCAGGTCTTCTTGTTTCAGCTGTGCAAGGCTATAGGACTTCGGGAATTTGTCAATTTCTTCCAGGTTCTCTTGTTCCGTGGCATACATACTCTCAAAGTAATCTCTGATAATATTTTTTGATTTCTTTGGTTTTGGTTATGATGTCCCCCTTTACATTTCTGATTCTACTTATTTGGGTTCTCTCTTTCCCTTTCCTCATGGTTCTTGCAATTGCTTTGTTGATCTTGTTTATTTTCTGAAAGAACCAGCTCTTGGTTTCATTAATATTTTGGATTGTTTTTGGGGATTCAAGCTCCTTGATTTCTGCTCTAAGTTCTATTATTTCCTTCTTTCTGCCTGGGTTGTGCTCCTTTTGTTGGTTTTCCAGATATTGAGCTGTGAGGTCAGGTTATTTATGTGGGTCCTTTCTTCTTTTCTGATGAATGCTAGCAGAATTATGAACCTTCCACTTACCACTGCTTTCGCTGCATCTCACAAGTTCTGACAGTTTGTGTCTTCAGTCTTTCTGTTTCCAGGAATCTTTGGATTTCCTCCTTGATTTCTTTCTCTGACCGGCCCACTGGTTGTTCATTAAAAAATTTAATTTAGTGGGCCAGAGCAATACTAGTCCAGTAGGTAGGGCGTTTGTCTTGCATGTGGCTGACCTGTGTAGTCCTGGGTTTGATCCCTGGCATTGCATATGGTCCCCTGTGCATCGCCAGGAGTAATTCCTGAGTACAGAGCCAGGGGAAACCCCTGAGTATTGCCAGGTGTGACGCCCAAAACCAAAAAAAAAAAATATTTTAATGTAGACAAATGCTACAACTGTTGATACAATTCTAAAGCTTAAATTAATTATATAGTAAATCTCTAATATTCAATCAGTAAGTATAAAAATCAATTTTTAATGCTGAAATTGTTATTCATTGTCTGGTTGTTAAGTACTTGTATAAGCTGGTTGTTGCTAGCTTAGTCTTCTGTGCTATTTTTTTGTTAATTGAGTTGGGTTCCCTTCTATGTTACTTTTCCATCTATTTTGAAGTGCTTCTACTGGAATTTTAGTTGAAGAATTAGAAGGTCTCATGCAGTGCAGAGACGTAAAGATCTGTGGATTCAGACAAAGAATTGACAGGGCAGCGGGTATGGGAGCTAGATGTGGCTGCCACGTATTCAGAAGTTACTTTGAGTGGAGGGATCTCTTACCCTGAAAAGACACTAGTGTTCATTATCTAGATTTTTATTCATATAAATCTAATTTTTTCTAAAAGAAAAATCCTAAATTAATTTTTAAAGAATTTCACTATGCTGAATTTATATTTGGGGCAAAAATTGATGTTTAGACATACTGTGCAAGTATCTATTTTGGAATTCCTCAGTAAAATAGTATTTTAGTTTAAAGCGTAGAGAGCTTGCATAATATTTGCGAATACTATTTCATATTTGCAGCATTAATTTTCAATAGCATTGATTTTAAAAGTTTGTTTTCAAATTACTACTACTAGACTGAAATGCAAAATAGTTTTAGTATAGAAGTCTTGCCAAATATAAATACACTTAATATAAATACACTTAAATACACTTAACACTTGAATTTCTATGAAAGTAATTTTCATCTTTTAGGTCACTTACTTTGAGGTAATTTCCATAAAGACAATAGGAAATGCAAGCATTTATATTAGTTTTTATATTAGTTATTTGTAACTAAACCAAATTAAGGTAGAAAATCATACTATTTACGCAACATTATGATGAATGACATGCTTCTTATCATTCCATATTGCTAAATATATGATGTTGGGATTAAACATTATTACAGAAAGAAATATGTGGCTAAATAATCATTAAGTGTTATGAGATTCAGCTCTATAATAAACAGGTGATTTTCTCCCAATTTTTATCTTCCCTTTCATACACTGTACTTTGCAATATTGCAACTGAAACATTACCATGCATATCATTTTAACACCTTTCAGCCCTCAGTTCTCATTCAGAGGGATCATTATCAATTCTTCATATTTTTGATGAGTTGTTTGGATTTTATCTTATAAAGTTCCACCGGTTCTTTGTATATTGTGGAGATTAAACCTTTATTAGATGCATGGTGGATAAATAATCTCAGTCTGAGGGAAGTCTTTTATACTCTCACCACTGTACTTTGGTTGTGTATTAGCTTCTTAGTTTAATGTGTCTTACCTTTGCTTTTCTTTATTTTACCAAAACGGCATTGAATCCATGAAGATTCCTCTAGCCTGAGTGTCATGAAATGTTTTACTTACATTTTTAATACCTATGGATTCAGGTCTGATATTAAGTGTTTAATCCACTTTGATTTGACTTTTGAGGGTGGCATTAAAAGGGAACTAATTTTATTTTTTGGCATGTTACTGACCTTTGTCCCAAAGACTCTGATAAAGAGGCATTACTCACTCCATGTTATTTAAAGATCAACTCCTCATATATGCAAGGATCTGACTCTAGACTCTCAATTCTCTTCCACTGGTGTGAGTCTATTCTTATTATGGTACCACACAGTTTTGATTGTTATAGCTTTATAGTGTAGTTTGAGGTTGTGAGAGAGAAGAATCTCATCTTCATCTTCTTTTGCCTTGGTTTGCTTTATCTTTTCAGGTGTCATTATCTCATATAAATTTAAACAGCATTCAATCTATATATTTAAACAATATCATTGGTAGTTTTTCAGGAGCTGTATTGAACCTGCATAATTTGGGCATACTTCTCAGAACACTAGTAAGTAAATTTCCGTACAATACAGCAATTCCACTTCTTAGAATGTACCCTAAGAATCCAAAAACATAGAAATTTAGTCGTGATAAGCAAAACATTGAGAAAAACTATGGTTGATTCAGAATACATTACTTTTGAACAATTTGTGGGAAACCAGGGGTAATTTCCAAAAGTATTCAAATGAAAAAATGTATGTACAGAAAAAAATAGAGCTGAACAGATTACAGCTGGCAAGGCGTTTCTTTGCATGCACCTGACCCAGGCTTGATCTCTGGCATAGAGTCAGGAGTAACCCCTAAGTGGTGCTGGGAGTTCACTTCTCCTCAATGAAAAAAAATTATAATTACTTATAGCAAATAAAAACCAAATTATTGAATAGAGTTTAAAATGGTACCAATTAAAATCTCAACAAATCTATGCATCCTAAGATAATATTTTAGGAAGTACTTAGGTCTTACTCCTGGCACTCAGGGATCACTCCAGAGAGTGCCTAAGGGATCTTATGTAGTGCAGAGGATCTAACATAGGTCATCCCTGTGCAAAGTAAGAAACCCTTTATCCATTATTGTATTTCTCCAGCCCTCAAGTTACATTTTGTTCTGAAACTTGACTTTCATACCAAAATTTATTTTAATCAAGTTGTTAAAATTTTTTTTAACATGGAAACAGATATAATATGTTATGTGGTCATGATAACAATGTTATGTAGTTCTGTTTCTAAACTATCTTGAAAAATGATTTTATAGTAACATGACATCTAACTACATGGAAAATTGGGACTTTGATGAATTCTATTTTTTGAAGTTAGTCTAGATCCTTAGATTTCAATCTTCCAATCATAATTAATATTCAATACTATAGGTCCAATGAGAAAAGCTTGACCTCCAATCAAGAAACCTTTCTGGACCTTAATCCTTCAGGTAGGGCCTCTCACTCAGGATATCCTAACACGCCCCATTTTCCTCTGCAAATGCAGCCACTACCTGGGCTTCATTTCTTCTCAAACAAGACTTTTAAAAGATTTGTTATCTTTTTTCCTGGAGGTAAGGGTTTTTGTTTCCCCTTAGATATGAGATTTAGCGAAGAAAGCAGAACATATTTGTTCTTCTTGAAATAAAAGACAAAGGGGTCAGAGAAAATGGTTTTGCAGCTCTGTCTAGCCATTCTATTTTGTTATGACAAAGTTGTTTTAAGCCTTTCCCTGCTTCCAAATCCTTGTTTAGATATCTGAGTCATTTCTCACTGATCCACCAACTCCCAGGCTGCATTAGCTTTACTCTGCACTGGTGTCTTGTGGTTGAGAAATGAATCACTCAGGCTTGGGCCATTTTGACAGAAAGCTTAAAGGCGGCTCAGCCAGCAGAGTGGGACACAGTGTGCCAGAGCACCCCAGTTCTGTCAGATGTGCTTGGGTCTCTGCAGCTCAACTGTTTAATTGGGTTCTTGCTCCTCACAAGCTTCCAAATAGCTATTCGAGTCCCAATTGGTGGTTCAGTTTTTTTTTTTTTTTAATTTAAATCTGGTTAATAAGATTTTCCAGATCACCAAAGCCAGGGGTGCTCAGGGGAGGAAAAGCCTTCTTTGTTAAGCCAAGCAACTTCTTTGGGACTTTCTGCCTTTGAGTTTAGAGGAACCATTCCAATTAAAGTTTGACATGATTGTGAATATTGAGGGATCGAAGCAGAAAACATAGCCTCTGACCTTGATAAGCATGAGCAAGGAATATTAGCGTTAGTGTAAATCCCTTTTTGAAAGTTATAGAGGTTAGGATTTTGTTCCAAAGAATTGAGAGGAAAATCACAGAATGAAAGGCAGCAGTAGACTTTCAAAGAGCTAAGAATTTTAAATGTGCTTATTTTTCCATCATAAAATATATTTTAATAGAAAATAAATTCAAATAGCCAGCATTGGAAAATGAAGATAATTAAGTTTCCTTTAAAGAAACACAAGTAAAGTATTGCATCAGATCATTATTCAGTCTTCAAAGGCAAGGTCCTGTGTTATTGTTTGAACCTGGAATAATGCACTACATGCAATTTATAGTAATCTTAATTTCCTGCAAATATCCCCACATTAAACTCAATGATGTACCATTTTATATAAATTTCAAACAATCAGAAAGTTGACATAATTCTTTATGCATAGTTATCTCTAAGAAGTAAATAAGAAATAAATAATCATATATCATTTACACATACCAAAGATTACTTTTACTCTTTTACTGGACTTTCATATTTAGATAAGAGTGTCTCATTTTTTTTAGCAGTCCAGAAGCTTAAAGGAGAAAGTGAGATGGAGAAAAGGATGCAGTTGTTTAAGGGAAGACAGTGGCAACTTGACCTTGAGCAGAGATTAATGCCCAGAGCTTTTCATTATACTTAGTCTTAATACTGGAAACAGAGGGCTGGAGCTATAGTACAATGGGTAAGGCTTCCACATGGTTCACCTGAGTTTAATTCCTGTTATCCCATATGATTGCCCAAGCCCTACTAGGAGTGATCCCTTGTTGCAGAACACTGTTGCCCAGTGCCTCTGCATTTTGCCTGGAGTTACCTCCTGCAGACCACTTGTAGATGGGGCAGAAAAACAGTTTGGATCTGTGACTCTATGTGGCAGAATATCTTGCCATGAATTCTATGTTAGCTGGTATAAATATTTTCTCTCATGCTATCACAATCATCATGGGACTAGACAGGTTTGGGTTTTGGTCATACAGTGTTCCAGCACCTATCCCTCTACCAGTGCCCATTTCCCACCACCATTGTCCCCGATTCCCCCCCCCGCTCCCCTAGCCTGCCTCTATGGCAGGTTCTTTATCTCTTTTCTCTCTTTCTCTCTTCTCTTACACATTGTGGATTGAAATACATGCATTTAGAGGTTATCATGTGTATCTTTTTACCTGTATTCAATGTTCAGTTCTAGGCTGGTATTACCACTTTCACTAATTATCAAATAACTATGAATAAAGAATTATGTCAATTTTTTGATTGTTTGAAATTTATGTAAAATGGTACATTATTGAGTTTAATGTAGGGATATTTGCAGGAAATTAAGATTACTATAAATTGCATGTGATTCATTATTCCAGATCTACCAGTATTTTATCTGGCAACTTTGGATCTCTAAGTATAGTATAGTTATAATTATATCATAGTATAGTTATAATTATATCATAAAGAAATACTGTTTGCCTCCAAGCAAGCAAGTGTGGCTCTTTAATCAGTCTAAAGGCTAATATTCAAACCACTTTAACTGTGAAGTAAGACAAGGATCTTGTGAAGACTTGGAGAAATATATACCGCACTGTAGAATATCTATGGTACAGATGCATGCCTTTTGTATTAATTCTGAGATACAGTTCATCTCAGATGCCCCTCTTTTACTCTGCATAGGGCCTGCAGGGAAACTTTAGGGAAAGACCTTGGCTGGGGCAATATTAACATTTCAATGGGACTAGGTGAGGTTCTGGGAGAAGCAAACGTGAAAGAATTGGCCTTGACTATGATGCCTATTTGTGGTATGAATAGGAACAATAGTCAGGTCAATAGGAATATGAAAATTGTGGCTCTCTCTGCCACTCTCTGTTATTCCGCTTTTCCCTCTGTCTCTGCTCTCCTTCTCTCTGATCTTTTCCCTGTTGGGCCTAGGCATGTGGTAATGGTCCTCTAGGTCTAGGATTCTAAACCTCCACGTTGCCAGGGTCCAGCTAGGAAACTAAAGTTTGGAGGCTTCTTATTATTGAATTGAATGCCATAACTCATGAGAATAAAGCCTTTTAAAGCTTTGCTGGATTCTTCACCAACTGCACCTTTATTTTTATACCAGCACTATTCACAATAGCCAGAATCTGGAAACAACCAGAGTGCCCTAGAACTGATGACTGGATAAAGAAACTGTGGTACATCTACACAATGGAATACTATGCAGCTCTTAGGAAAAACAAAGTTATGAAATTTGCCTATAAATGGATGAACATGGAGAGGATGATGCTGAGTGAAATTTCCTATAAGGAAAAAGACAGATATAGAATGACTGCATTTATTTTCATGACATGAATATATATGTATGTATGTATATATGTATGTGTATATATATATATGTGTATATATATATATATATATATATATATATATATATATATAAAATACCAATATCCAAGGTCAGGCAAAACATAGATCAAGAGATATTGTCAAAGGTGGAATCTACCACAGATGTGTGGGAGTCAGAGGTTAGGTAAAATAGAGAAACCCAAACCTGAACATCTTTGTACTTGTATATCTTGCGGTGGCATAATAAAGTTAAAAAAATAAAATTTTGCTGGATTCTTGAGTCATTCTCTGTCTGCCTGCCATCGATCCCCTGGGGCAGAAGGTGATCCCTGTCCCTGCTCCCTATTTTGTTGGGGGAAACCATCATTCTCTGACAATCCCTGAGCACTCAGCCAAAGTAAACTCTGGAGACTCTCAAAACCAAACCAAACAAACACTTAAAATACAGATTTGGATGAGAAATCACCCAACTGAATTTGCAAGCCACTTGTATTTAGCAAATATCTGACATCTTGTTGACAATTGAGGACAAGTTTGCATAAAGGTGCTATACCTAAACATAAAGATCTCAGGTGGCTCACAAAGACATCTCTCATTGAAACCACAGGCTCAAAAAGATTGACAATTCACGACTTCAAATTCCTGAGTTTGCAAGCATAGTGGTAAAACTCACAGCATCGCAAGGTCACCAAGAAATTAGTTAATTGTATATTCTTGAATTATTTGGTTTACAACCAAAATATATAGCCTCCTTAAGTATACAACTTGTAATAAATGTTTGAGGATTAAACTATGCAATGACCATCATTCAAAGGATCTGTCCATGTGCTGGTTGATGCTATTTCACTCATTATTATAAGTAGAAAAGTTACAATTATTTCCATTCTTCTCTATATCCTTAAGTCTTTATATAATTTAAGACTAATCATTTTTGCTTTGTTTTACTTTGAGGCAACACTTTGGGAGTGGAAGATCAAATTTAGATTGTCCACGTGCAAGGCAAATGCACTACTGGCTATACTATTGCTCAGGTCCTTAAATATCAATTGTCACTTCTCTTCCAATTGTTCATCAATTTGCTCGAGCAGGCACCAGTAACATCTCCATACGTACTGATGCAATCAAGTGTGCCCAAGAGCATCTGTTTGCTCCAGGAACACAAAGAGCCTCAAACCATCCCTTCAGGACATATTTAAATATATTTATATTTTAATCTTCCTATTGATTTTGATGTTCAGTCAAAGGTGAAAATCCTGGTTGTAAACATTTTCCCAGATTCTGAAAAAAGACATGCTGAAATCAATTAGTGACTTCAATTAGTGGTTATTTACTGGAAGTATAAGAAGGTAAAAGATTTGTGCCTCCATGTTTCAAAATTATGCTTTAAAGTTTTCTCATTTTTATATTAGACAAAACATTTAGGTGTTTATTTTATTTTTTTTGGGGTTCCTTCCCTAGCAGAGTCTCGCAAGATGCTAGAGGATCCCCCCCACACCATGAGGGCCACCATTTTCCACATCTGTACTCCCCTCTTGTCAGAGCTCCACCCAGCAAAAGAGTTGATTACAGCCTGGCTCATCACAGACCCACCCTGCAGCAGTCTTTTTTTTTTTTTTTTTTCTTTTTTGGGTCACACCGGCAATGCTCAGGGGTTACTCCTGGCTCTGCACTCAGGAATTACTTCTGGCGGTGCTCGGGGGACCATATGGGACCCCGGGGATCGAACCTGGGCCGGCATAGGCCGGCCGGGTGCAACGCAAAAACCCTACTGGGCTTTTTTAAACCCAGCACAGGTATGCTGATCCAAAGACTCAAAACAGGGGGTAGAGCTGCTGCTGGCTCTCCTTGTGCCCAGCTGATCATGAGCGCCCAGGAGGGATGGCGGGTTCTAGCCCTGGCTCGCCACCCCAGCAGAGCCTCACAAAAGCTAGAGGAACCCCCACACTATGAGGGCCATCATTTTCCACATTCGACCACCCAGAACAAGAGCTGATCATATCCTAGCTGGTGTGGCTGCAAAGCGGCAGCACAGTTTATCAATAAATGTTCGAGATTAGAGGTGACTACAAGAATATCCCACCACATGGCAAGGCCTGGCAAGCTACCCGTTTCGTATTTGATATGCCAAATACCAGTAACAATTATAGACCTCATTCCCATGACCTGATGGAATGGTTTGAGTCTCTTATGTTCCTGGAGCTAGCAGATGCCCTTGGGCTAAACTAGCATGTTACAGGACTTATGGAGATGTTATTGGTGCCCGCTCGAGCAAATCGATGAATGGGAAGACAAATTAAGTGATACAAGTGATTTTTAATTTATTTATTTTTAATTTAATATTTTATTATATCACCGTGAAATATACAATTACAAAGATTCATATTTGGGTTATGATCATACAGTATTCCAGCACCCATCCTTCCCCCGTACCCATTTCCCACCACCAATGTCCCTGATTCCCTCCCTCCTCCCCTAGCCTGCCTTTATGGCAGGTTTATTATTTCTTTCTTTTTCTCTATCTCTCTTTCTCTCTTCCTTCTCTTACACATTGCAGATTGCAATATATACATTTAGAGGTTATCATGTGTATCTTTTTGTCCGTATTCAATGTTCAGTTCTATGTTTGTATCAGCACTTTAGGCAATGATTAGCAATCTGCTCCCATCTCTGTTTTACCTAACCTCTGACTCCCAATCATTTGTGTAATTTTCACCTTTGACAAGACTCCTGATTCATGTTTCGCCTGACCTTGGATATTGGTATCATAATATGTATATATGTGATGCAAAGAAATGCAGTAATTCTATATCTGTATTTTTCCTTATGGCTAATTTCACTCAGCATCATCCTCTCCATGTCCATTCATTTATAGTAAAATTCTCATAACTTCATTTCCCCCCTAACAGCTGCATAGTATTCCATTGTGTAGATGTATCACAATTCTTTATTCAGTAATAAGTTCTCAGGCACTTTGGTTGTTTCCAGATGCTGGCTATTGTGAATAGTGTTGCTATGAAGATAAAAGTGCAGATGGTGTTGCTGCTGTGTGATTTTGGCTTCCCAGGGTATATTCTCAAGAATGGTATGGTTGGGTAAAATGGGAGCTCAATGTTTAATCTTTGGAGGAATGTCCATATTGTTTTCAAAAAGGCTGTACCAGTAGACATTCCCACCAATGATGAATGAAAGTCCTCTTTTTCCCTGCATCCACACCAGCACTTCTTTTTTTTTTTAACATTTTATTATACCACCGTGAGATATACAATTACAACGTTGTTCACGCTTGGGGGTTTCGGTCTCACAGTGTTCCAGCACCCCGCCCTCCACCAGTGCCCCTCAGCCACCACCCATGTTCCCAATTCCCTCCCCCTCCCACCCATCCCGCCTAAATGGCAGGTTCTTTATCTCCTCTCCTCTCCCTCTCTCTCTCCTCCTTCTCCCACACATTGTACACTTCTAAGTGCACTACGTACACTTAGAAGCCATCATTTGCATTTTTTTGTCTGTCTTTAATGCTCAGTTCTATGTTAGTATCAGAACTTTAGACATTTATTCACTCATGTTCCTTTCTCTATCTAAACCAACCTCTGACTCCCACACGCTTGTGGTAATTTCCACTTTTGGTAAGATCACCTAGTATATTTATGCCATGCAAATAAATGCAGTCATTCTATGTCTCTCTCTTTCCTTCTGACTAATTTCACTCAACATGATTCTTTCCATATCCATCCATTTATAGCAAAATTTCATAACTTTATTTTTTCTGACAGCTGCATAGTATTCCATTGTGTAGATGTACCACAGTTTCTTTATCCAGTCATCAGTTCTCGGGCATACTGGTTGTTTCCAGGTTTTGGCTATTGTGAACAGTGCTGCTATGAAAATAAAAGTCGCGGATTGTGTTTCCGCTGTGCGTTTTTGGCTTTCCAGGGTATATTCCCAGGAGCGGTATGGCTGGGTCAAAGGGGAGCTCAATTTCTAGTCTTTGGAGGAATGTCCATATTGTTTTCCAGAAAGGTTGTACAAGGTCGACATTCCCGCCAACAGTGTATGAGAGTCCCCTTTTCCCCCACATCCACGCCAGCACTTGTTGCTTTTACCCTTTTGGATATGGGCCATTCTCTGTGGTGTGAGGTGATATCTCATTGTTGCTTTGATTTGCATCTCTCTGATGATTAGTGATGATGAGCATTTTTTCATATGCCTTTTGGCCATTCCGATTTCTTCCTTGTCAAAGTTTCTGTTCATCTCCTCTCCCCATTTTCTAATGGGGTTGGCTGTTTTTTCTTATATAGCTGTACCAGTGCCTGATATATCCTGGATATTAACCCCCTTATCAGATGGGTATTGGGTGAATATTCTTTCCCATTCTGTCGACTGTCTTGCTATCTTGGCCACTGTTTCTTTCACTTCTTGTTCTTGATCTTTTGAATATGCGCCAGTCTCTGTGTTATGAGATGATATCTCATTGTTGTTTTGATTTGAATCTCTCTGATGATTAGTGAGCATTTTTTCATATGCCTTTTGGCCATTCGAATTTCTTCCTTGTTGAAGGTTCTGTTCATTTCTTCTCCCCCTTTTTTTGATGGGGTTGGTTGTTTTCTTCTCTAAAGTACTACCAGTACCTGATATATCTGTATATGAAAACCTTATCTGATAGGTATTGGGTGAATATTCTTTTGCATTCTGTGACCTGTCTTTGTATCTTGGTCACTGTTTCTTTTGAGGTGAAGAAGCAGTTTAGTTTCATGTAGTCCCCATATGTTTATCTTTGCTACCAGCTGCTTTGTTAGTGGTGTTTCATCTTTGAAGATGCCTTTAGCTTCAATATCATGGAGTGTTTTTCCTATATTTTCTTCAATGTACTTTATGGATTCAGTCTGATATTGAGTTCTTTAATTCATTTTGATGTGATTTTTCTGCATGGTGTTAAACAGAGGTCCAGATTCATTTTTTTAAAATGTAGCTACCCAGTTTTCCCAGCACCACTTGTTGAAGAGGCTTTTCCTGCTCCATTTTGGACTCTTTTACACCTTTATTGAAGATTAAATGATCATGTGTTTGAGAATTGGTGTCAGATAGTCTTTTCCATAGGTCCATGGGTCTGTTTTTATTCCAATATCATGTTGTTTTAATACTACTGCCTTGTAGTACAGTTTGAAGTTAGGAAAGTAATGACTCCCATCTTCTTTTTCCCAAGGATTGCTTTAGCTATTCATGGGGTTTATTATTTCATACAAATTTCAGGAGTGTTTGGACAATTTCTTTGAAGAATGTCATGGGTATCCTTATAGGGACCACATTGAATCTGTACAAAGGTCTAGGGAGTACTACCTTTTGACAATGTTGATTTTCCCCATCCATGAGCAGGGAAATTTTTTCCTATTTCCTCATGTCCTCTTTTTATCTTTTGAAGCAGTGTTTGTACTTTTCTACAAAACTCCTTTACGCACTTTGTTGATTCCTAGGTATTTGATTTTCTGTGGTACAATTGTGAATGGAATCATTTTTCTTTCTTTGTTTT
>JAJIBD010026511.1:0-27934 GCA_021461705.1 Cryptotis parvus
GTGTATCTCTTAGCCTGTATTCAATGCTCAGTTCATGACAGCACATGCTGCCCTTGCTCTTTTGATATGTGCTAGTCTCTGTGGTATGAGATGATATCTCATTGATGTTTTGATTTTCATCTCTGATGACTAGTGATGGGTGAGCTTTTTCTCATATGTCTTTTGGCCATTGAATTTCTTCCTTGTCGGTTTCTGTTCATTTCTCCCCATTTTGATGGGGTTGGCTGTTTTCTTCTTTGTAAAGTTCTACCAATATATATCCTGATATATCCTGGATATTAACCCCTTATCAGTTGGGATATTGGGTGAATATTCTTTCCCATTCTGTGGACTGTCTTTGTATCTTGGTCCTTTCACTCTTTTGAAGTGAAGAAGCTTTTTAGTTTCCATGTAGTCCCAGATTTTATCTTTGCTCCTAGTTGCTTTGTTAGTGGTGTGTTTTTCACCTTTGAAGATGTTTTTGCTTCAATGTCGTGGAGGAGGGTTATTCCATATATTTTGTTCAATGTACTTAATGGTTTCCGGGTCTGATATTAAGATCTTTAATCCATTTTGATCTGATTTTTGTGCATGGTGTTGTGACAGATTCAAATTCATTTTACATGTAGCTGCACCCAGTTTTCCCAGCACCACTTGTTGAAGAGACTTTTCTTGCTCCATTTTGGACTCTTTGTATCTTTATCAAAAAATTAAATGATCCATTGTGTTTGTGATTGGTTTCAGAAACTCAATTCTATTCCTTTGATCCACAGGTCTGTTTTTATTCCAACACCACTCTGCTTTGATTAGCCTGCTTTTGTACTAGAGTTTGAAGTTGGGGAAAGAGCGCCTGCCATCTTTTCCTAAAGAATTGCTTTTGGCTATCCTTAAGTTTATTATTCCTTCCAAATGTCAGGAGTGTTTCATTCAATTTCTTTGAAGGATGTCATGGGCATCCTCATAGGAACTTGAATTAAATCTGTAAGTTATAGGAGTATTACCATTTTGGCAATATTTATTCTCCCCATCCATGAGCAGGGGAATGTATTTCCACTTCCTTGTAATCTTTTTTTATTTCTTGAAGCACAGTCTTGTAATTTTCTTTGTAAAGGTCCTTTACACTCTTCATTAAGCTGATTTCTAGGTATTTGATTTTTTGTGGCACAATTGTGAATGGAATTGTTTTCTTAATATCCCTTTCTTCTTCCCTTATTTGTATATAGGAAAGCCACCAACTTTTGGGTATTGATTTTGTACCCTGCCACTCTACTATAAGCATCTATTGTTTCTAGGAGTTTTTTGGTGGAGAGTTTAGGGTTCTCTAGGTATAATACCATGTCATCTGTGAATAATGAGAGCTTGACTTCTTCTTTTGCCTATCTGGATTGCCCTTAATGTCCGTTTTCTTCTCTGATTGCTGTGGCAAGTACTTCCAGTACTATATTGAATAAAAGAGGTGAAAGTGGGGGGAAACCTTGTCTTTTCCCTGATCTTAAGGGAAGGCTTTCAATTTTCCCCATTGAGAATGATGTTCACTGTGGGCTTTTTGGTAGATGGCTTTGACTGCATTGAGGAAAGTTCCTTCAATTCCCATTTTTTGGAGGATTTTAATTGTGTATGGAGTGTTGGATCTTGTCAAAATACTTTCTCTGCTTCTATTGATATGATCATATGGTTTTTTTTTTTTTTCTCTTATTTATATGATGTGTTATGTTGATTGACTTGAGAATGTTGAACCATCCTTGCATTCCCAGAATGAATCCTACTTGTTAATGATGTATAATCTTTTGATGAGTCTTTGGATTCTGTTTGCTAGTATTTTTTAAGATCTTGGCATCTGTATTCATCAGGAAAATTGCTCTGTAGTTTTCTTTCTTTGTGTTTAGACAATTATTTTTAAACTTAATTCTTCCACCATTTTATCTTTAAATCTTTTGTTCTGTGGATGATATGAATCCATCATTTAGATATAAAATTACATTTTGTTTCTTGCAGTGCCCAGGATTGAACCCAGAGCCTCACACAAGATATATGATCTACCATATTAAATTATGTCTCTGGTCTCATGACTCACCATTTCTTAAATTATTTATTAGCTAAGGTGTCTATAAGACTGATTCACACTTTCTGTGGCTAAAGGAAACTTTCTACTTTCAAATAGAACAAGAAACTAATGTCTCATTCTATAAAACCATCCTTTCGGCTGAATTACCCCAATACTTGCTCTAACCCATCTAAAAAAAGTACTGTATATTCAGTGAAAATATACAGTATAAACAAATGTATGTAACATCCCACCGAGAACTCTTCCCATGTTATTACAACAACATTAACCAAATTAAGCTCCACCACTTAAGCTAACCTTTCAACACCAAACACAGATAAATAAAAGTTCAAACCCAGCTATCAAGCTCTATTACTCAATTAGAATTTGTGCACTCAGAATTTAGTATCTGCTCATTTTTTTTTCTACCTAATTACTATATAAATATGAAAATAAAAGTTTGATAACCTGTGATCCCTTGAGTGTATATCTGCTGATGCCATATTGAATGACATTGGTGTAATGTTTGAAAGAGGAGGGAGTAAGGTTTGGAGATTTTAGCCTGTGGTTTCAAATATAGCTTAAAATGCCCTAGGGTATCTCAGAGGATGGAATCTTAATAAAGTTGCAGGCTCCAAAGCCCCAGGGAATGCTATATTGTAGATCACTCCCCAGGACCATTTAAAAATATTTTGTTGAAGGAAAATCCTGTTTAAAACTGGTGCCTGGGAAAATTGAAGTTTGTACTTTGAACTGAATATGATAAAGATTTAGGATGAAGTCAAGCTCATTATATCACCATACCACTGGATTTGGAGGTGGTGCTCTAGAGTGAGAATCAGTGGGTGCTGTCTCCGGGTGTGGCTGCATTCAGCAAGAACTGCTCTGCCATCATTTGTTGCCTTGTTTGCTTCCTTCACCAATGACTTCTCAGGACAGTTTTGTCTCTTCTCTGCCCTCAGGTAAAACCCTACAGATGAGAATCAGTTGTGGGATGTTGCAATATTGCCTGGAGTTTGAGAGGTGGGTATCCTATTGGGAAAGATGAACTTCATTTATCCTCTGCACATCTTTCCCTGCTCCCTCCCAGAGACAAATCTTTTACTGCTCTTCTGTAGAACCCACTTCTGCAGACTTTTTTGCTGCAGGTTAAGGCTGTTTGCAGATTGGTCTTGGAGGTTCTGTTCTTTCACATTACTTTTGCAGGGGAGTGTAGCTACCTGATTCTCCCACCCTTTGTTGACAGCTCTTCAACTTTTATCGCTTCCTCTGCTTGCATTTGTTTCACCCTCTCACAGTCAATGGGTAAAGAATTGGTAGGAAGCTGGAAATCCTAATTTGATGAGTCAATCAAGAGCATCTCTTTCTTATGCATGCTCTGGGTCTAAGAGCTATGAAGGATCCAGACCCTATTGGTTTACTGCTCTAGAAATGCCGCTGGAGTTACCACTTGACCCTGATATGTAGGGAAAGGAAGGAGAGCATATTTACAACCAAAATCAGTGCTGTCCATCCTTATGATCCAAAGAATACTGGTCCCTACTGCAAGCACATGACAAACATTCTACACCCCACACTTTGATCTTCTCTATAAAACTAGAATGGTAGGCTTCACGTGGCCCAGTCCTGGTTAATACCAAATGGGACCCACACCTCTCTGAATCCTTTTTGCTATGGCAAAAGGTTAACTATGCTTATGAAGAATGTGAAAGAATTATGTGTGTCTATGTGCCACGAATGAGTAGGTATGAGTGACTTATGTGAGGTGTGTAATAAAGAATATCTCAATGCATGTTATTACATCATAAGAAGTAGTCACTAAGATATCTGAAAACCTTTATTACTAACAACATTATTAGGACCTCCAACAGCTGGAGGATTCATTTTTCTCTTGGGGGAAACACCCACACTTAACATGTATCTTTCTGTATTCCATTCATTCTTCCGTGTCTCTCCACATCTAGGATTTCCTATCTATGCTCTACTTCCTCTCCCTATTTTCTTTCTCTCTATTCTTTTGTTCCACATGTATTCTTCTTCCTCACTTTCCATATCAGGTAGATAATTAAATAGTCAAATTGAAAGTTATATGGTAGAGTATGAAAGAATAGTTATCCCCTGTCAGTTTACAGCTCTTGTCAGGCTCTCTGCTCCTCCAACTCACTCCTGCCAGCAAGGCTGAAAACCCAGCCTCAAATGACAACTCAACTGCCTTTCCCCAATCTTTTTATGTCCCCATAATTTGGATATCATCCATCCCTTCAAGAAGTACAAGCCATCTCTTTAAAGGATCTCTTGAATATCTTAAAGGGACCCAACATATCTCCCTTTTTATTTTAATTTTTTATAAATGAAATACAGGTAGAAAGGACATCTTGTTACATAACCTAAACCATATTCCTCAAGTCCAAAAATCAATTTTTTTTCTTAACCCAATAGGGTCCCTTAAGCATATGATCATGAATTTTGATTAATATCTTGATTAATAGCCATCTCATGTCGATGCCAGGGTACTTTCTTTCAGTTTGTCCTGGGCCCATCTTGTACATTTGTTTTCTGGGTTTTGGAGACTAAATTAATTTTCTAGGCAATAGTGGATTTAGGTTAGGGAATATAATGGATACTTTAGGAATGAAAATATTAACATAAAGTAAATAAACAATACCTGCTCTGGTCCTAAATACAAGTGGACCTGTTCTATCTATGGGGGAAAATACAAAGGTACAATAATTCTATCTATGGGGCAACACAAAGAAGTAGCTGTAATAATTCTATCTATGGGGAAATACAAAGAAAAAACTATAATACAATATGTCAATCAACCCCTAGACCTAGAACAGAGTTTGTTGGGTAATACAATGGAGAAATTATAGTACATCTTTCTACCAGTTCCTGAAACAGAACATAGTCCATCACCAAATGTCCAATTGTTTAACAATGACATGACTAACTGTAGCCATATGTAGTCCATAAATGGTGAAAGTTTTTGTCCAATTCTGTTGGAAGGATGGAACAGGACTAAGGATTGAAGAATGGCTTCTACAATAGTAAGCGGTGGCTATGACAATGAATCAATTATCAAGAGATGGGTGAGTTTTCAGGAGCACTGGTATAGCCTTTTCACAAGTTCTTCAGGAGCACTATATTTAGGAAATAAAATACTTTTTATCAGTTTTTAGAAGTAATGAGTATCAGGGTCTTGGTATGAATCCAAGTCTGGGAACAGAAAGAAAATCAGGGGAAAACCTTCAATGAAAACAGGATGAAGAGAACATCCTAAAGAGAAAGTAAAAGTGACATAAAATAAAGGTAGTAGAAGTGGATAAAAGGAAGAACCTTCCATAGAGGCAGGCTAGGGGAGAGGGAGGGAGTTGGGGACATTGGTGGTAGGAAATGGGCACTGGTGGAGGGGATGGGGGCTGGAACACTGATTGACCGAAACCCAAATATGAATGTCTTATTAACATCTTTGTAATTGTATATCTCATGGTGGAATAATAAAATACTAAAACAGAGATGGACTCTTCCACAATGTGTGGGGAGCAGAGGGTAGGTAAGATAGAGAAATGACCAGTTTGACAATAATACCTGGAATGGTAATGCCTCTACTAGAACTGAGTATATGAAATAGATAAAAGGAATGTACATGATCAAAAAAAAAAAAAAAAAAGGAGTTGGTAATTCAAACACGGTGTCCCGGTATTGTCCAATAAGCAACCTGTAAAAGAAGGTGATAAAGGATATACTTAGTGATATGGGAGTTAGAAGCCATTGTTTTTTGCAGGTCCTCTATTGGTCTTCTGCTGTTGACTTTGGAATGAAGAGAACATTCCTAAGGAGAAAGTAAAAGGTGATAGAAAATAAAAAGTAGTAGGAGATATAAGGAGTTGTTAATTCAAACACAGGGTCCTGGTATGGTCCAGTCAGCAACCTGTAAAGGAAGATAAAGGATATATTTAGTGCTACAGGAGCTAGAAGCCTTTTTCTTCATGTCCTCTGTTGTTGGCTTCTTTTCTTTTTTTCCTCTGGGATAGCTCATGGCTGAACACTGAAGGATTGTGGAGCCTCTGGCAGTCTGGGGCTGAATCAAGTGGTAGAATTCGACTCCGGGTGAAGCGTAGGACCCAGAGTTTCTCATAACTTTTCAGCAACTGTGCAAAGTTCTTAAGAAGACAAAAAACCAAGCAGAGGCATACCCCTTTTCCTTTTTAAAAACAACAGCTCTAATTAAAAAAGGTGTTGTCTCTGAATTAGGGATGGAGAGTGGGCTGGTGGAGGAATGGTGAGTCTTTCATTGCTCATGAAGATCCCGACCTCATATATTCAGGGGCATAGTGCTGGAAAGTGGCAACACTCCCCTCAGGGCCAATGCACTTTAGTCGCCTAGCACTCTGTCAGGCAGTGGAAGAAGGCAAAGTGCCCCATTGCACAGGCCACAGGAATCTATTGCAAGGCCCAGTTATGGGGCCAGTGTTTAGAAGAATACTGGCCCGATATTTAGAAGAATACATCAGCTCCGTATCAAACATGTCAGTAAACTTTTGTCCATGAATTTCAATTGTCAAAAGTGGGTGCTTGCCCTCTGTTATGTTATAAGTAAAGGCCACTAGGGGACCGGCAGGTGTTGCTCCAGGATTTGTACTGCCAAAACGACCAATCCTTCGGCGATTGGAATGGCCAGGAATAATGTAAGGAAGCAACAGTAATTGGGCTATATACTCGCCTTTTGAATGTCCAAGTGGTGGACACAGAGACCAACCACTATAATCTCCCCAGTAGAATCAGAATCTATTGTTCCAGTATGGATGATGATCCCTTTTAGAGGTAAACTACTTCCCCAAAAGCAAGCCCCAGTGCCTGGAGGTATAGGCCCTTTAACTTTAGATTTTAGTTTATAAGGGCATTGGGCCAGTGTTATGGCAATATTATTAGGGCAAGGGATAAAATAATTGTATTGGAGTGGGGAATTGTGGCTCCCCCTCACGGAGATCCCAAGACCCCAGGTTCAAGGGACCGCTTGTGGATTCCATAGCATTAACATTGCTTGGGGGTCAAGGGGTGCCCATGAAACCGGCGCTGGGGGCCTAGCTGGGTCCCCCAGCAGTACCCACTGTCCCGTTAGGGCTCCCTGCCTGTGTTCAGGCCTATGCAGTTCCCTCTGACTTGTCTGGGGAATAACCAGCAAGCCCTAGGTGTTTCTGAAGTTATTCTTTAATGTTTCCTTTGTTTGATCTAGTTGCTTGCTTTCTGCAGGAACCTCTCCCGGACCTCTGTCTCTCCCAGAGGCTTCTCCTGCAGGCTGTTCTCTCTTTGGGGTTTTCTGTGTAGGTTCATCTCATCTGATTCTCCTGCAGGCTGCTCTCTTTTTTTTTTTTGGGGGGTGTCTCTGCTGGTTTCTCTCATCAGGGCCTCTCACATCCAGATGCCTATGTTCAAGGCTTCATGCTTCTGGTCCCTCTCCCAGGATGTCTCCTTTCAGGACCTATTCCTTAGCTCAGGCTTTTCCTCTTCAGGGCTTCTTTTCTCAGCTATGTCCTTATCTTTTCCCCTCGCCTTGTTTCATCTTTTGCTACCATGTCTTGTGTCACTGAATCCCTATCTAAGTCTTTTGAGTTTCTCCATGTTATCCTACTGCGGGTGGTCCTAATTCTAAGAAGCCCTGAAGCTCTGTAGCCCTCGAGCTCAAGACACCAGGCTTTGTGGCTCTGGTGCTAGCCCTCGGGCCCTAGGCATCAGGAGCAGCTTCTCCTCCCTGGTGCTGGCCATCTGGCTCCAGGCACCAGGGACCCCATGGCCTAGATGCTGGCCAGGCACTAGAGTCTGCTGCTCTCTTAATCTGAAAGCTCCCCAGGATGCTCTCCTGGGGCCCTTATGTATTAAGAGACCTAGGGAGATACTGTGCCTTTAAGATCCCACAACCTCCTGTATTCCTCAAATATAAATGGTACATTTCATGTTGCTTATCTCCTTTTACAATCATTTATTAACCTCTTTTCCTATTTAGAAATTAAGACAAATTATTCCCCCAATCCATAAATGTACATATGCCATGCATATATTTGAGTTTGAGAAATAAACATTATATATAATGTTTATATATATGTTTATATATGTAATGTTTATATAAAGTTTATATATAATATCTATATATATATCATATATATAGATATATGGTAATATATATGTATATATGTATACATATGTATATATGTATACATATATACATATGTATATATACATATATATACTACCATAGAGTCTCAAGTAAGATTCTACATTTTGGTATGTGCTCCAGTTTATCAATTAGTATGGTATGTACATTCTTTAGTAGAATCATCCTGAAAAACACTCATACCCCCACACACATGGACAAACACCCTCTCATACATTACATACATAACACATTTTTTTTTTTTTTTGTGTAGACCATTCACTATACTGCTGAATCATATACTTGGTCCTTAACTCATTTTTTCGGGAGTGTCAATGCACAACAGTACTCAGTGTTTACTCCCATATTAAATAAGTGATCACAATAATTATCACATAATAGCTTAAAGCTTTTGAATGGTAATGTTAATATATTTTCCTATTTTCCAAAGAAATATTTTTGACACTTTTGAGTTTAAAACACTGCCTGTGGAGTGTTGGGAGGGAAGTCTCCAAGGGCTGAAACAAGTATTTTGCATTCAGGGGGTCCAGGGTTCAAATCCCTGGTCCTATATGGTCCCTTAAGTATTACAGGGAATGACTCCTGAGCACCAAGTAAGTCCTAAGCACTACTGGGTGTGGCCACGAAACAAAACAAATAAAAATATCACTAAATAAATGAACTGAAGAGTTGCTGTTATGAATTTTTATCTATTTTAATAATCTTCTAATTAGTTCTCATTAACATAAATTAAATATAGAAGTAAATTTTAGAAAATTATATTATATTTAAAAAAAAACTAGCTTGTTTAGAGTTTCTATTGCTTCCCCATCTGAAAATTATTTTCAAATTTAAGATTTCCAAACAGAAAATAAATCCAGGTAATGATAAATTTACCTTCTTTTCTCCACTGTTATCTCTCATCATTTCTATTTCTAATTTTTATTCCATTAACTAAACCTTTGCATACAAATGAGCACCATGAGTCTAATATTGCACCCTTAAGCATGAAAATATTTTTAAAATTTTATTTTAAATAATATAAATCATCAGGAAATAGAAAATATGCTCATATCCCTTCTAAGTGGCCGCGTATCTAAGTTCCTATTTTCAGGTTTATCATCCTGAAATACTAAATTTGCAAAATTTATTTTGCAGCATCATTTTCATTTTTTTGCAGATTATCTTTCCCATTTTGCATATTATCTTTCGCATTTTGATGAGTTAATGTGAATAATTGTTTAATATATTTACCAACATTGGTCCACTTGAGCATTCATAGAAACAATTCATTTGATCATGCTATTTAATTCTTTTTAAATACTGCTAGTCTATGTGTTATTTTCTTTAAACTCTGCACATATTCCATGGGTTTTTTAATGCTGAATTCCTAAAAGTAGCTGAGTTTTCCTTTACCTTTTTTTTCTCTATTGACCGGGAAGTGCGATATCAATGATAATTCTTCAAATATTCAAAAGAACTCAGTGCATTAACATGTTGATTCTTTCATTATCTTCCAGTTGAAAACATTTTGATATTTCACTTTTATAGTGCAATAAATAACATCTTCACTTTATATCACTGTATCACTGTCTTCCCATTGTTCCATCGATTTGCTCGAGTGGGCACTAGTAACATCTCCATAAATCCTGTCACAAGCAATATATAAAATAAATAAATCACTTTTTTCTTTAAAGTGAAAAAACTTTATAGAAATGCAATAATTTCTAAAATACTTTACAAGTTTTCCAGATATCCTTTAATTATTGGATAACTTATTGTTTCTTTAACTTATTGATAACTTATTGTTTCTTTCAGAGAATGTGTCTCCTATATGTAATGCTGCAATACTATCTTTGATAAATCTCTCTCTGTATTTGACAAATAAATAGCGATTCTTTACTTGTTGAGTGTAGTTTTCTATTAATATCCATTAGGAAAGCTGATCATGCAAAATTTTTATATCCTTACTGATTTTGCTTTTTCTATCAGATATACTGTGTTGAAATTCTACTATATCTCTGGATTTTCTGTCTTACCTTTCAGTTTGATTAATTTTTGTGTAGTTTAGCCTGCTATTTAGAACACTGCTGTTAATATGGTTTTGTCTTTTGTGATAAATGACATTTTTTCATTAATGAAAGGTTTTCCCCCACAGTTACAATGATAGTACTTATTTGGGAATTTTCTTTGCCTGTTATTGGTAACTTTCACCAATTTTAAGTTTCATACTTAAAATGTTTCGTATTTAAAATGTTTTCTAGGGCCTAAGCAATACATGTGTCTGGTGTTTGCCTTGTACAAGGCCAACCTGAGTAGGATCTTTGGCATCTCATATGGTGCCACAAGTCATGCCAGAATGAGCCCTGAGCAATGCTTGTATGGTCCAAAAAAGCAGAAATAATTAAATTAAATATTTTTTTCTTGCAAACAATATATTGTTAGATCTTTTTTCTTTAACTAAACGATGATCCTTGTTTTGTTTTGTTTTGTTTTGTTTTGTTTTGTTTTGTTTTGTTTTGTTTTGTTTTGTTTTGTTGAGGCCTCTATGGGCAGTGTGCTCAGAAATTAATCTTAGCACACTTCTTGCTGACTCTGTAATTATCGCTGGTTTTGTGCTCAGAAATTAATCTTGGTAGTGCTCTAGGGATCATATGTGGTATTGGGGATTAAACCATCAAGTCTTACCTCCAGGTCTATCACTCTAGTCCCTAATACTGGATTTTTATTTAGAATGTTTCATATCTTCACTTATTATGTAATTATAGATGTGATTATTAGCCATTCTACCACTGACTCTCGAGGTGTTGCAGGTGTGGCTCGTTGCCCAGTTGCGTTAGCAAGTGGCAGACAAGAGACAGGCTTGTCCACACACAGAGCTCTGCCCCGTGAGCCCTGAATGGTTGATGGTCTAACATAGGGCCCCATCAGTCAGGGGGCCAGTCTGACAGGGGACCCATCAGACTGGGCCCCTTGGGTGAACCCAGAGCCACTGCAGAGCCTGACAAGCAACCCGTAGTGTATTCAATATGCCAAAAACAGTAACAATAATGGGCCTCATTCCCAACTAATGGAGACATTACTAGCTCCTGCTAGAGCAAATTGATGAACAACGGGAAGAAAAGTGATACAAGATGTGATAATAATTGATCACTTGATCACTTGACATCCCGTTATTCATCGATTTGCTGGAGCGAGTACCAGTAATATTTCCATTTTACCCTATCAAGTGCCAGTGTAACCCAATGGCATCTGGTTGTTCAGGAATACAAAGAGCCTCAACCCATTCGCTCAGGGTCTTGACGAAGAAGTCTGACCATCCTGTAGGTGGGCGGCCACATGAGATTTTGATATCCTGTGGGATCCAGTCGGTAACGGCTCTAGTCCAGCGGTCATATCCAAATCGCATTACATGTCCAGCCCATCTGATTTTTGATGCCTTGGCAAACGAGACAGTGTCCCTGACTCTGGAACAGCGACGGATGTCAGAGCTCGGATTCCTTCTTTCGCTTGAGTGATTTATGCAATTAAATATTTTTCTTAATTTTATTATACCACTGTATAATAAAAATCTCCTTTCCTCCTCCTCCCTCCTCCTCCTCCTCCTCCTCCTTCTCCTGCTCCTCCTCCTCCTGCTTCTCCTACTTCTCCTCCTCCCTCTCTCTGTCTGTCTCTCTCTCCCTCTTTCTCCCTTCTCTTACATATTATGGCTTGCAATACATACCTTTAGGAGTTATCACGTATATCGCTTTGCATATGGTTCAATGTTCAGTTCTAGTCTGGCATTACCATTTCCAACAATTGTTAGCACACTGCCCTCTGACCTCCACACACTCATTGACAAGTCCTCCTTGTCTATATATTGCTTGGCCTTGGATATTGTTTTCATACTATTTGTTTTATATCCTGAAAATGAATGCAGTCATTTAATTACACATTAAATCTTGCATTTTACTTGTCCTTTCTTTTCTATCAACACTTTATTCTTTCCATCTTCCTTTTTTCTGGTAATTTTCAGATGCTTTGTTGCTATGAATTAATAATATTTCTCTTCAATTCAGCCAGGTCCTGCTTAGACTCCAAGTCTATGGACCACAGCCTTGAGAAAACTCCTGGGCACAAAGTTAGTGTGATCCTGAGCATCGTCTTATTCCTTTGATATATAGGATTACTTTTGAAGCTGAAATTTTTAAGTATCTTGAAATCCATTTTTATATTTTATTTAATATCCGCTTACATTTTATTTTATATTGGTTAAAAGACCAACTGCTTTACCAAGACTAAGTGACTTTAGAACATTCTCAATTAACTGCTGTTTAAATTTACCATGTTTATTTTTCTTATCTTAGCAATATAAAGCCTCTTACATAAATGTTTTAAAGTACCAGAATATTAGAAAAGAAGAAAATTAACCTATCCCAAACATCTGAAATCAGAATCAACCATTCTTAACATTTTGAAATTTTTTCTTCCAGTCTTTTTAATATTAATAACATTAATAATATCAGCTGTGGAACAAAGAGAAAGCAGTAATTCTCTGATAATACCTAGATAATTAAAGAACAGGAAAGGGAAATTACTTTAACTAATGTGCAAAGGTTAGTTGTGTCCTATGGAGCTTCAGAAATATTTTTTAAGTAAAATGGCCCTTTGAAAAGGAAAAGCTCTGGGTTTTTTACTTGAATGACAAAAATAAAGGGGTGTGTTTCGATGTGTTTGCTGCGCATTGGTGGGTAGTAAAGTATGAGTAAAAAGAGTAATCACACCGTAGTAAACATGGACTAATTAATTAATATCATATTTTCATTATTCATAGGGAAAAACAGACAATTAAAAAGGTATTTCTCCCTCCCTCACGCTGTGAAGAATTGGATCAAAGCATACGACTCTTTAAGTCTCAGGACCTGAGCAATAGTACAGCGGGTAGGGTGCTTGCCTTGCACACAGCCAACCTAGGTTCAATCCCCAGCATCCCGTATGGTCCCCTGAGCACCGCCAGAAGTAATTCCTAGTGCAGAGGCAAGAGTAACCCCTGAGCATCTCCAGGTGTGAGTCAAAGAAAAGAAAAAAAATCTTTTCATGTATTTGAAAATATTATTTTCCAGAAATGTGCTAATTTCACCGTCACATTCATAGAACAAAAACATGTTTTTCTCTGCACTCTCCTTATTTTAATTCCAGCACTTTTAATTATGTGATTTCATGAGAAAAAATTAATTTCTCTTTTTCTCATTTTCTTCATCTGTAAAATGAAATTAATAGTGCCTATGTATTGTGATAAGCAATGCAATATTCTAAAATCCATAGAATATGGTCTGGTGAGATCCTCAACAAAATGCTAGTATTATTTTTTGTTGTTGCTGTTAAAGTCTTAATTTATCAGGTGAAAAATATATGACTTTTTGCAATTAAATTTGCTTTTATGGTAATATTGAATATTTCATGATATTTAGAACTGTTTCATTTTGTGTATGTAGACTATTCATATTTCTTGGACCCATCAGTTTTCACAATGTTTATCTGTGATCTTCAGTTTACATTGTGAACTCTCCATATGCATTTATTCATGGTGTCTTAAAATATGTTGTTTTTCCTACTCTGGACTTCCTTGATATGACAACAATTTTGACTTATTTGTTTTTTCTGTCTATTGCTTCAATTTTTATTTTATTCTTAAAGCCAAATAGAAATAATGATCATTTGTATTTAGGTATGCTAAGACTCCTTTTTAAACCCAAGTAATGTTTAGTGTATTTTCAGAAGCCAAATTGAGTTTTATGCCAGAAAACTGTTTCACTTTTTAAGGAAATGTTATGATCTCATAGTATTTTTTGAAGAGTTACTAATGTCATTTTCTGCATTGCTATAATCTAACATTATACACAGTTGTTACTAATATATATACAATAATTTAGAAATACTCACATGTATGCTAATATTGACATATTAGAAACAGTCAAAAGGCTTTAACAATTTTATAATCTATAAGCGTCAATTAGGAAAGGAGATTTGGAGGGGAAATTGAGATCATTTAAATTATGGTAAACTAATAAGAATAAAAATATTATTTAGTATTAAATAAAATATGTTGGGATAACAAAAAAGACTAGAAATACCCAACTAGGTGTCCGTCTTAAATGAATCTCCTTCACAGTTCTTAGTGTCACAAACCCATCAATATGTTTTTGTTTGTGCCAAACAGGTAAACAGGTATAAATTTCAATGGGGGAAGAAAACCAAACCTTTGTGACTGAGTTTATCTTCCGTGGTCTTTCACAGGACTTTAAGACTCAGATCCTGTTATTTATTCTTTTTCTCATCATTTATCTGTTGACTGTGCTTGGAAATCTGCTCATCATCATTCTCATCTTTATGGATTCTCGACTCCATACTCCCATGTACTTTTTTTCTTAGAAACCTCTCTTTTGCAGACCTCTGTTTCTCTACTAGTATTGTTCCTCAAGTGTTGATCCACTTCCTGGTAAAGAAGAAAAGTATTTCTTTTTCCGGATGTATGACACAGATAATTGTCTTCCTTCTGGTTGGATGCACAGAGTGTGCACTGCTGGCTGTGATGTCCTATGACCGCTATGTGGCTGTCTGCAAACCCCTGCACTACTCCACCATCATGACCCAACATGTGTGTCTCCAACTGGCCATAGGGTCCTGGGCCAGTGGAGCACTTGTGTCTCTGGTGGATACCACCTTTACTTTCCAACTTCCCTATCGAGGGAAGAATATCATTAACCACTACTTTTGTGAACCTCCCGCACTCCTAAAGCTGGCTTCAGCAAATACCTACAGCACAGAAATGGCCATCTTTGCCATGGGAGTGGTCATCCTCTTAGCTCCTGTGTCCCTAATCCTTGTATCCTACTGGAACATTATCTCCACTGTGATCCAGATGCAGTCAGGAGAGGGAGGCTCAAGGCTTTCTCTACCTGTGGCTCCCATCTCATTGTTGTTGTCCTCTTTTATGGGTCAGGAATATTCACCTATATGAGGCCCAACTCCAAGACCATAAAAGAGAGGGATAAGATGATTTCTGTGTTTTATACAGTAGTGACTCCAATGTTGAACCCCATAATTTATAGTCTGAGAAACAAAGATGTCAAAGGGGCCCTTAAGAAACTACTAGGAAAAATGTCTTTTTCACAGAGGCAGTGAATTATGACTCTACCTTTTAGAGTTATGGCAAAACAAAATACTTTTATGGCAAAAAATATTTTAAAAAGAATAAAGATATGTTAGGTTATTTCCAAGAGGAAAATGAAGGTCAAGGTCATTGCCCAGAATCTTAATGCTCCACTTTAAACTGGAACACAAGATAAAGAAAACATCAAGTACTATTTTGAAAGATATTGAGTTTAATTTTGCTACCATGTACATTATTTAAGCATGTACATGGTACATGCTTAAATTTAAACTAAGAGGTTTGAATTGGATTATACAATATAATATGCAATTAATTGTCATATGATTTTTACATTAAACACATTTCAAATTTTCATGTGCCAGTTACACAAATCTAGAAACAGGCTCTGATAAAAGCACTGAATGAATCTGGAAGTCTTTAATACTGAGATCATTTGTGAACCCTGCTTGCTAAAAGATACCAGAGACAACATTTCCTCACTCATAGTGTTCTATACTGAAAACTCCAGAAAAATGGATTTTTTATGCTATCATTCTAATTTCATGATTGTGTAGACTACACACAGTATGAAAAAGAGAAACACAGTATCTACCTAATATATTTATCTCGGCTTTAAATCCACTCCAAATTATTTATATTGAGTAGTTAATTGCCTAGTAACTTCTTAAACAAAAATTATAAAGCTTTTGCATCATTACTTTTTATATAGTTTTTAAAAAATTAATGAAAGGTATTCTTTATAGTAAGTCAAAATCAAGTTTCTGTATTTTTTTAAATTCACTTTCCTTAATGTTACTCCTGGAACAAAATTTGTTATTATTTCTATACCAAAAAGTCAGAGTCAGTTTCTATATTTTCTCAAATTATTTACCACCAACCACTTCTACCTTTAACTGTTTAAACTCTTTTTCTAATAAGTTTTGGCTACCTCTTTCATTCTGATCAGTTTCCCTTGAAAGAGTCTAGCTTATCCAATTCATATCCCATCATGAACAAAAACAGAATTATCAATCATAGGCTTAGATAACTAACAACAATGCATGGTAGGAATTCAACTTATCTACAATGGTCAATTTAAGAATCTACTGTAAGTTCTCATACACCCTTAGTTATAATTGACAAAATGATGGTCACTTTTTTCTTTCATCCCATTTAAATCAATCATGTTCTGAGGAGAGTCTATGCCAAAAAGTTCCCTTGAATACAGGATCCAAAGATAATACACCTCAGATTGATTGCAATAAAAGATATCCCTGGTGCAGAAATATCTTATAGTTAAACTTGTTTCTTTCATTTATACATTCATACATATCCCACATCCACCACATCCACTTGAAAAACATTTTCTGAACTCTAACTTCATTTTGTCTTATCCATGTCTGGAGGTATCCATTATGCCCACAGCGTAAACTAAGACCAAATCTGTTTCTTAGAACACATTGAATTCATTACTCTTAAATTTATTACTCTTAAATTTATTTATTACTCTTAAAATTATTGGAGCTTCACTACGATAGATAAAGTTTAATTTGGGGGTGTAATGATTCCAGAAACTCTCCCCCAACAACATGTATTTAGATAGTAGAATAGGAAAGAAAATTTGCATTGTTATTCAAAGTTAACTTGGCTTGCAGTGATGTTATAAATGAGACCTATTTCATAAGGCAAAGGAAAAATTAAAAATATAAGCAAAAAGTATAAACACTGGTTTGAAAAAGCTTTCCTATGAGAAAGAAATAAGGATTTTCCAGCAAAGTGTATTGAGGACTTTCTTTCTTTTCTTTTTTTAATTCATAGATTAACCTTTCCCTTTCCTTAGAGACATTTTTCTTTCTGTCATTTTATTAATTTCTTCACAAAGTTTTCCATGATAATTTGTTACAGACACTCACTATTCCAGCACCAATCCCTGCCTTGGAGACCCTAGGCCGCACTACACTACCCCTTCCCTGGTCTCACTATTCTTATCAAACTCCAGGTCTTTTTGGTTGGATTTTCACACAGAGTGAAACATTACTGCATTTACAAAACTCCTCGAATAGAACTTTCATTCCCAAATTCATATTTTATATATAGCCATTATTAAAAACTATCCCACCACTGCAAATTCTTTATATCCACAGAATCCTAAACGAAATGGATACTGTATTACGGCTCTAAATTTTGAGGTGACTTTGGATGCAGCAATAAATAACTGAATTGCTGAGAATTATGCTTCTATTTACTCCACCAAAATAGATAAAAGCAGGAATCCTTTCACAGTAAAATGAAAAAGCTGGGCATGCAGCTATAGTACAGTGGGGTTGCTCAGGTCTGACTAAGATTCGATCTCCTGCATCCCATATGGTCCCAAAAGACACAAGGGTAATTCCTGAATGGTATCGTCAAGAGTAAGTCCTGAGCACTGCTGGGCATGGCCCCCAAAACCAATAATAAAATGACAAAGTTAAAAGCTATGTACTAAAATACCTACCTTTTATGCTCTGTTGAAATATGGGTATATAAAAGTCTAAAAGACTGATTACTATATTCAAGTAGCAAATATGACTGTGTATGATTTAAGTTAAAAGAAAAAATTATTGAAGTAGTGGTAATTCAAGTCCTGCAGCCAAAAAAATCCTGTCTGAGAAGAGCATTATTTCTATGGAACACTAGATGGCGAAGTTGATACAGCCAAAACCATAGGCGCACACATTGCTGATCCAGTCTGGAAACTGATGCTGCTGCTTCAGACTGAAAGAAAAAAGGAAAACAAGGAAAACTACCTGCTACTGAAAACTATCGTACTCGGGTGATCAAACAACAAAGTTCAGTCACGTCGGTACTAGGTGCTCTAGAGATAGTGTGATAGAGACAACTATCTCTGTGACTTCCCTTCCTGTCATCTGAAGGTACATAACCTCTTTTTGTGTCGTTCCATAAAAATAGATCTTCAGTGAAGCTTCTTAGCATGGCCCTGTTCAGTGTAGGGCACTTTCCTTATTTCAGTGGGTCTTTGAAGATACACCTTTGGAAACTTCATCTTTGAGTATAAGAGAGGAAGGTTTGTCATTCTTCCTCCTGTCTTGTGCCTTTTCTGTTTCCCTGCACTCTCTATTGGTCATAAACTGTCATTGAGTCTGGCAATAGGCACAAGTTAAAAGTTTTCTTATTTGCCTAGGTAGTGTAATATGACGTTTAGAAGGCAAGTTCCATCACAATCATCGCAAATAACATACCATAAACCCCCATCATGGAAAATATCTTCTATTAATTTTATCATATCTGATAAGTCATCTTTAAACCTTTTATCATTGAGTGAGTGGTGTGACAGGACAATTATCTGGGCACGAAGTTTAGCTCTGCCATCTTTCAGCTCCAATAAGTCTGTAAGTGATGATCTCTACTTAAAATGCAGTAGAGAGAATTAAGTTATTCATACATTGCTTAGTATAATAATTACTACACAGGGAGGTAGAAAGGAACTTGTTTCCCGGTATTGTTGGGGGAACCCAGCAGTCCCTGACATGTGAATATAAGTTTGTCAGCTAATTTGGGTAAATACCAAGGAGTATAATTGGTTGATCTTATGGCAAACCACATGATTAGTTTTATAAGAAATTTAGGCTGTCTTCCAAAGTGGCTGTATTCTTTTTGCATTCCCAAGGAAATAAATGAAAATTCTTGCTATTTCACTATTAAAAAACTAATTATTATTATTATTATTACACAAGGAAATGGGGGGGTTCTTCCTTGTTTTACTTTTGCTGTGGCAGGAAAGATCAGGGACGTAACACAGCAGGAGGAAATAAACGCCCAAAGCTTATTTTTTGTGGTTGAAGTTCAACATTCCAAGCACACAACCTTAAAAAGTGTTTTTTTGTGGTTACAACCCAGTACTTAGCCAATAACAAGATCTGTAAACTGAGAACAACCTGATAAGAAGCAATTTTGATTTGATTGTTTGCTTCTGTGACCCTGTTTGCTAAAAATAAGTAAACAAGTAAAGCTCACCTGTGCTGGGGCTAGGTGTCAAAAGGAGGTAAAATGATATGCATAATATCCTTTCAGTAACAGTATTGCAAACCACGTTAGGTAAGCAAAGGCAGGCAGGTTCAGTTAGCCAAAGGGCTTTTATGTTGCTGTGAAAAGTTACCTAAGGCTTTCATTTGGCCATGGAAAGGACATCTGGGGGAGGGGGGAACAGCAGCCTACCTGTGGTATCTATGGAAATTGCTTGGGTTAGGGCAGGACATACTACGTTTAGAACATCCCAAAATATCAAAATAACTTGTATGTGCAACTCAAGTTGTGTTTTTCCTTGAGTTATGTTTTTTTTTAAACTTAAATTTGTGCGGATTATAACGCAAATAGTGCCTATATAATCCAAAATTTCCCCCTTACTCATGATTCCAACTTCTTCCAGATTACCTCCATCTTCAAAGGCAGCTATTCAATACTGGAGTTTCAACTTGATGATTCTTGATTTTCTTTGTTCAAGTATTAATCACTTATGAGCTCCTTAAATTCCTTGTACTCATTGCCATTCCTGTAGCATCTGTCATTAAGACTCTTGACCCTTTAAAATATTTTCATAACTTATTGAATTTTCACCTGTTCTAGTTCAATAATTATGTAATTTATCAATTTTGTTTTAATTCCATTTTTCTCACTAATGTATTGAATATTTAAAATTCACATCATTTAAAATTATGTATAAAGGGCTTTGTTGTTCTTAACAGTAGAACTGGAACTGTAAATTTTATCTGAAAATTTTTGTCTGTAAATTTTATTGAACAATTTTTAAAAATTAAAAAGTTATTTTACTCTTCTACTTTGCCTTTTCAGATCTAAGCATTTTAGAAGTAACACTTTTTTTTGTGGTTGTTTGTTTTTTTTTTTTAAATATTTTATTACACCAACATGTGACATACAATTACAAAGATGTTCATGTTTGGGTTTCAGTCACACAGCCCTCCAGCACCCATCCCTCCACCAGTGCCCATCTCCCACCAACAACGTCCCCAATTCCCTCCCCACCCCCCAGCCCGCCTCCATGGCAAGTTCCCCATCTCTTCTCTCTCTCTCTTTCTCTCTCTCTTCTCCTACACATCGTGAAGTAACACTTTTAAGTTCCCAAGTAATCCCAGGGTTTTGAGTGTTGACCTCTGGTTTTCCTGAGTATAATCACTCATAATTGAGCTAAGTTTTTAAGGAATTGTGAATTCCTGAATTCTGAATTCCTAAGAATTATGCCCATAAAAGTTTTAGAAGAAATATTGACTCCTTTTCAGTCAAACTGCTTTCTGCTGTTATGTGGAGATCCTCTCCACTTACTCAAATTTAACCTGTCTTCTATGAGGTCTTCAGTGAAGAAAAATCCCAGTCTCCTGTGCCAGCAAGTTTTCTGTCCAGTAATCTTTAGTCAAAATACTTACTTAAGCCTAAAACCACCCAAAAGTGCCTTAAAGACCAGCCTATAGTGAGACTGGTCACTATAGGCTGGTCACTGGTCACTATTTTAACTAAATAAAACTTTTTGAGAGAGGTACATTCCCAGCTGTGCTTGGTGCTTACTTCTGGCTCTATTTGGGGTGGGGAGGGGGAACCAAATGTAATGCTGTACATCAACCCAGGTTGCAAAGCGAGCAGCTTACCCTCTACTGTGTTTCCAACCCTTAATAAAAACTGTTATAGACTGGGAATACTTTTTTTTTAAATTTTTTGCTTGACAGTAAAATGACCCACAAATATTTTCTCAGATTTTGTAAATAATTGTTCCTTTCTTTGATTTGCATGCTGTTACCAGTTCTACTCATGTCATAGAATTTTATTAGTATTTTAATGAGAATTTAGAGTTTTTGTGAGGTTTTGTTTTTTTTAGGTATATCCAGTATGAAATGTTTTGATAATCTGAAATACCCTTTCTATAGGATATTTGCTTAGCTTAAAAGCAAGTGAGTTTTCTGTTTAAAAAATAGTAATTGTGGGGGCCGGAGTAATAGAAGAGCAGGCAGGGCATTTGCCTTGCACACTGGCCGGCACATGCCGGCCCGCCCAGGTTCAATCCCTGGCATCCCATATGGTCCCCCCGCACCGACAGGAGTAATTCCTGAGTGCAGAGCCAGGAGAAACCCCTGAGCATTGCCGGGTGTGACCCAAAAAAAGCAAAAAAAAAAAAATAGTAATTGCAGTTAAGTTATGAGATCACTTGTATCACTTGTCTTCCCGTTGTTGATTGATTTGCTCGAGTGGGCACCAGTAACATCTCTATACGTCCTGTTGCATGCTACTGTAGCCCAAGGGCTTCTGTTCACTCCAGGAACAAAAAAGAGCCTCAAACCATTCCATCAGGTCATGGGAATGAGATATATAATTGTAACTGGTTTTTGGCATATCAAATACAACACAAGTAGTTTGTCAGGCCCTGCCGTGTGGGAGAAAGTTATGAGATATGTCTGCTTATTTATTTATTTATTTATTTATTTATTTATTTATTTATTTATTTATTTATTTGCTTTTTGGGTCACACCCAGCAATGCTCAGGACTTACTCTTGGCTTTGCACTCAGGAATTACTCCTGGACATGCTCAGAGGACCATGTGGGATACTGGGGATTGAAGCCAGGTCATTCACATGCAAGGCAAACATCCTATCCTCTGTACTATCATTCCGACCCCAAGTAATGAAATATTTTGTAATCAAAAAACTATTTCAGTTATCCCATTTTTAGTTTTGTTTTTCTCTTTTACTTTTTTGAACTTGTGGGTTTAGCTATACCTGGTTGTACTCAGGGGCAACTCCCTGGCTGCTGTGGGGCGTGGAGGCGCATTACTCCTGTCAATGCTTGGAGGACCACCTGGTGCCAGTAATCAAACTTGGACTGGCCACATGCAAGGCACATGCCTTAATTCTAATTCTTTCACTATCACTCTTATGCCTATTTTTCTTTTTTTATGAGGAAGTGGCTGTAAAAAATATGATCTCCATTTTGAGGAAGAAGAATTTAATAGATTTTTAAAATTTCCTTTATTTGGGGGAGCACACCCACCTGTGCTCAGGACTAACTCTTGGCTCTTTGTACAGGGTCCATGTCTGGTTGGGCTTAGGGGATTATATATGGTACAGGGATCAAAACTGTGTCACCCACATGCAAGAAAAACACCTGCGGCCACACAACAGTCTTAGATAGTACTAGATTTTAGGATCAGGTCCTTCCTAGGATCTTTCACATTTATACACTGTATACAGTTCTAGCTGATACCCATCATCCCAGTGAGCCAAGCAAGAAGCCAGATCATCCCATACATGATGAGGTCAGTCATTCTCAACATTCAGACTCCACAGTTCCTCAGAGCTCCAGCCAAGAGAAAACCTGATCTTTCCCCTTTAAGTTTCATCAGCTAATACTCAAGATGAGAGCCTTCTATTGAAAGTATACCACCTACATGGCAGAGTCTGGCAAGCTACCCATGTTTTATTTGATATGCCAAAAAAAAGTAAGAATTATGGATCTCATTCCCATGACCTGAAGAAATAGTTTGAGGCTTTTCCTGTCCCTGGAGCAAGCAGATGCCCTTGGGCTACAACTGCTTGCAACAGGACATATTGAGATGTTACTGGTGCCCTCTCCAGCAAATCGATGAACAAGGGAAAGATAAATGATACAAGTGATACAAGTGAACCTGCTGGGGTATGCTGGGAGCCCCAACAAAATCCAGGAACAGAATCTAGAGGATCCCCTTCTGCCCCAGGGGATTTATTGGCAGCTGGTGGGTGGAGAAAGACGTGAGAATCCAGCAACGTTTCAAGAGGTTTTACTCTCACAGGTTTTGGTATACAATCCAACAATAGGAAAACCCCGGACTTTGGGTTCCTGTCTGGGCCCTGGCAAGGTTCAGAATACTAGGCCAAGATGAACACCACCACATGTTAAGGCCCAACAAAGAGGAGAACAGAGAGGAGAGAGCAAAAAAGCAAAAGGCAAAAGGGGGAAAGAGCACAGAAGAAAACAGCCTACAGTTTTATATGCCTTCAACACAGATTACCCACAAAAATGGGAAGCACTTAGGATCAATTTCCCTCAGATAGCTTCTTCCAGGACCTCACTTAGGTCCTTTTAGATGTTAATGCTGCCCAGCCAAGATCTGTCTTGGAAGAGCCTATGCAGTCTAGAGTATAGGAGGGCCATGTTCTTTACCAATGGATATATTACAGTCAGGTATATATTTTCCCAAGCCTTCACAAGAGTCTCATTTTTACTGTATAGTTGTTCTATATATTAGTCTTTAGACTTATTAGAGAGTCATGTGTGCTTGCTTGAAGGCAAACAGCATTTCAGTCTCTGGTCTAATTACTTAGAGATCCAATGTAACCAGGTAAATACTGGTAAGATCTAACTAGTCCCATGATGATTGTGGTAGCATGAGAGAAAATATTTATACCTGCTAACATAGAATACATGGTAAGATATACTGCCACATTAAAACTGTCCTCTTCCTATCTACAAAGTGGACTGCAGGAGGCAACTCCAGGCAAGATGCAAAGGCCCTGGGCAACAGTGTACAGCAATAGTAACCTTATTCCTGTTTTGTTTTCTAAATACTTATGTGTTCACTAAAATTGTAGGACAGAATAGTATGAAGGGGTTATAACTTAGCCCATTACCTTACTACCCAGATCTATGTAATATTAACATTTTGGTTTATTTTCTTAAGTCATATTTTTGTTTGCAATGAAGTGTGAAAATTTATTCCAAATTTGGAGTCATCAATAATATGTCACTAATAGTATATTCTTTCTGTTTTGAATTATTTCACTAAAATAGTGAGTGAACTGAGAACCAATTATGAACACCTTTGTAATTGTATATCTCACAGTGGTAAAATAGTCCAGCAGGTAGGGCATTTGCCTTGCACACGGCTGGCCCATACTGGCCCGGGTTCAACCCCCCAGCATCCCATATGGTCCCCCAAACACGGCCAGGAGTAATTCCTGAGTGCAGAGCCAGGAGAAACCCCTGAGCATTGCTGGGTGTGACCCAAAAAAGCAAAAAAAGAAGAAAAAAGAAATGGCTAAGGTGAGAAAAGCCAAAGGATGAAACAGAGGTCTGCAAGCTTAACTGAAAATCTACTCTAAAAAGATGGAATCCAACCCTAACTCTCTGGTGGTGAGCAAGGTGTAGCAGCACTGTATATTGCAAATACACAGCAATACTTTCAATATTATTATGAACTGTGACACTTCCATAAAAACAGATATGGAAGATAGAGAATTCTGCAAAGGAGAGAAGGAACTCAAAGGGGTAAGCTAATGCTGGTAACAATGGGGCTATATTAACTTGCAAAGAACCAGCAACCAGAAAACTGTCAAGAGAACAGACACAGAAAACTGAAGGTGGTGGAGATGCCAAATGGAGTATGTATGTTTTGATAACTGCCTACTTCTGGGAACTGTATAATTTTAAATGCTATATTTTTCAATATTTATTAAAATAAAAAATGTAATTTACTTTCTTACCAATCTATGTTGTCAGGAAAATATAAACTATTATTTGAGGGGGAAAGCCATTAAGTCATTAATAGAATATTCCCAAAGTTGTACTGACTGGGGGTGGAGGAGATACCTTTACCTTCAAGTTTTGAGAGGCTTCTTCCTGGCTCCCAGGAAAAATGGACTCCTTGGTGTTAATTAATGTTAGCTACCTTGGGACAAGCACTTTGTAATGTAGAAGAACAAATATATGTCCTCTTTCTTTCTGAACTCTCTGACCTTAGTAGAGACTTGATTTTCTTAAGCCCAGATATATGTGTTGCTCCTAAGAAACAAAACAGACACTCTGGACATTACAGTATCACCACTGAGATGGTATCATTCAAAAGATCAGTGGTGACTTTGTTAGATTGTGAATCCTCAACTTGATAATTCTCCCAATTTCATCTCTTGAAAGAAGTGAATTCCTAAAAATTCTGCTTGTGGAAAGTTAATAAGCAATAATCTAAATGTAAAATGAGTTTTCATTCTAAAAGTTCTCTGTTTGGAAGACCAAATGAGGACTCCAAAGTTACATGACTAAAAATTGCTTGCCCAAGGCTATAGAGGTAAGTCACTTACTTGGAATGCAGTCTCTCCAATCCCTGGCACTATTCCTGGCCCCTGAATACAGCCAGTGTGACCCATAATCAAAAATTATTTGCAATTCCATCCTTGAAATACCATGACTTTATGAAAACATATCCTTAGTAATGTTAACTATAGTTTGCTCTGGAAAACAGTGAAATGGGCATAATAATAGTAATTCTTTCAGAGACTTGATAGAATTAACCAAGCTCCTGTGGTTAAAATGTTCACTTACATAGAAAGTACTATAAAAATGACAGCTATGTATTTATGGTTCGATATTTAACAGGATTGAATGATCTAGTGTCTACCCTGCCTGCTTCCCACCATGAACTGAGTACCTGAATTGCTTAGGACTCCCAATACCACATTTGTGGTATGGGGGTAGAGGTGGGGGTCATACCCATTTTGCTCAGCATGGAGGGATCACTCCTAGAAGTGTTTACAGTACCTTATGGGTTCCAGAGATCCAACTTTGTTTGCCATATACAAGGCAAGCAATCTATTAGATCTCTGGCTCCCTAATATCACCTTAGGCAAAACTATATGGGTTAAATCTTCCTGCATTAAATATTCAGACAGTGTGGTTTAACATTTAAGAACTGGTGCTTTGGCTTTGTTTTAGGATAGAATGACTTCTTTTTAACTTCATTTAAACCCTATGGTTTACAAAGTTGCTCATCATACAGTTGTTTTAGGCACTTAATATTCCAATATCAATGTGCCCAACACCAATGTGCCCTTATCTTCACCAAAGACCTTCGTATCCCACCCACCCCCAAGCATGCTCCCTTAGCAGGCGCAAAATAATTATATTGCTTATCACAACATATAACTCATAATGATGTTGCTAACAGTGTAACCTTTTTACTGAGCTGTTACAAACAAATTGCGTGTGGTGTGCTACTTAGTGTATCAGTGGTGTAGTAGTTATGAACTCCAAAAATTCCAAAGTCTTTTAGGAGATGATAAAGTTGGAGTTAAATTTTTAACTGAGTTAAAAAGCTTGAGCTTGGGCATGTCTTCTGGGCCATCCAGAAGAACAGGGGGATGGAGGGAAGTGGCTCATCCCCTACTCCATGAAAGCCTGGAAATTTCAGTCACAAAATCCGCATACCTGAGTTTTCACCAGATTTATTTCTGAGAGGAGCTCATCTGAGGAGTGAAGTCAACCTTGAACATGGCAGCAATTGTGGGAGTGGAGTTTTTCTGTTGCTAGGGTTCTGTTTGGACAGGCCAGACACAAACCCATGCCCCTTCAAGGTGCCCCCTGTTAAATCAGCCTGGCTGCCCTGGAGCATCTCTGCCATTTATTGATCTCTTTGAGATTTATATATGAGTCTCTGGATCACAGCTGTGAATGAGGTTATGTGAACCTGAGGTGGTTCATGGACATGATTGCTGGACCATCCAGAAGCCCAAGGGGATGGGAGGAGGTGGCCCTTCCCAGGTCTGTGAAAGTCTGGATGTTTCAGTCACAAAATCCACAAAGCAGTATTACAGTATTTCAATGGTTTAACTTCTGGGTGCTGCTTGTCTGAGTAGAGGAGTCCGACCTTGAAGATGGCGGCATTGTGGAGTGTGGATATTTTTGGCTGCTAGACCTCTTTTGGATGGGTCAGATCCTCACCCATTCCCCTCCTCTGGGATGTCTCAGTTGTATCAGCCTGGTGGACCGGGAGTATCACTACCGTTGTTGATTTCTTTAGAGATTTATTTTTGAGTCTCTGGATCATGGTCGATGAATGTGCTTTTTATTTTTCCTCTTGGGTCACACCCTGCAATGCTCAGGGGTTACTCCTGGCTCTGCGCTCAGGAATTACTCCTGGTGGTGCGGGGGACCATATGGGATGCGGGGATCGAACCTGGCTCGGTCACATGCAAGGCAAATGCCCTACCCACTGTATTATCGCCCGGCCCCCTAAATGTACTTCTTAGCGGTGGCTTCTGATTTCCTTCAAGGTTTATTTACAAGTTTCTGGAGTGCAGCCACTATGTGAGCTTGTATGGTTGAGCCAGAGGCAGTTTGTGGGTGTGGCTCCCTCATGCCTAACTCTGGTGGTTTAACTTCTTGGGAGACTGTCATAGATTGTTGTAGACTGGTCAGAGGCACTGCAACAATTTGGGGATATCTGAATGACCAAGGGTATCCTTTGAATCCTAAGACCTTTGCTCCACTGGTCCAAGTTTACCTGCTGGTGGAACTGCCACACCACCCACCACCCCGAGCCCCTAAACTTGGCAGCAACTACAGTCTGTAGGGACCAGGACCAGAGCTGGGGCCTCTGCATTTCTTGACTTGGGCACTCTGGGTGGTCTGAGGCCACCAACCAGCATCCTGAGTCTCCAGATTGTTGCTTCTGGGGGCAGTTTTTTTAAAATTTTTTGTTGCACCACTGTAAGATATACAATTACAAAGGTATTCATAATTGGTTCTCTGTCATACTGTGTTCCAGAACCCATCCTTCCACCAGTGCCCCATTCTCAACACCAATGTGCCCAAATT